>RJWT010024521.1:0-16447 GCA_004365215.1 Cuniculus paca | reverse complement strand
AGTGTGGGCTGGTTCCAAGTACAAGTTTTAATTAAATCACTCAGAATTCCTTGCCTAAGATGACTAGTGGTATAAATACAACCTGCCTTGTTGTCAGATGAAGTAAAATGGCTTAAGGAATGCCTTTCACTGTCCTTGTGTGCTAAAAAGTTTATTAAATTAGAATCTCAGATTTGAAAGCATCAGCTGGACAAACTTCCATCCTTTGTACCATTCCTTGGTGAGCAACTGCCTAGCCTGTTCTTAAATACTTGTTCCATAATTAAGAGAAGCTCTGTAAAATATTTGTTGTTTTTATATGAAACCTATCACCTTATGACCTCCTTCCATTGGAATTCATTCTGAATTTGCCACATGATAGTCAATAATTGAAGACAACTCTCATATTTCTTCCAAGTATTCTTTGTTCATGTGTCTTCAACCACTGCTCTATGGCATGGTTTCTAGCTTCTCTATTGTGATGGATTGACAACTGGTGATCAACTTGTAATACCAGCTGAACTTAATCAGAGTGGCACTCGGTGTGGATGGCCCACCTGAGGATTGTTGCCAACAACATAAAAAGAAGGTGTTGTTGGTTCTCCTGTTGCCATTGGTTCACTTGAAGGAGTTTGTAGAGCTTCTTTCCTGTTATGAAGTTGGCTGTTCTCATCATCAGAGGAGCTCAGGACCTTGTTGTCACTGAGGATGGCTACGGTACTTTACAGGGGAGTTTTGATCATTACTTTGAGCATCACTTCTGGCTCCAGTGAAGAACCCTCAGCCTACTGGCACAGCTCCTCCATGTCACTGGCACAGACTTTCTAGTTTCTACTGCTTTGGGCCTTCCCAGCATAGATGCATGAAACAGACTTGCATGAGACATTGTTGTGGGCTCTAGGCCTCCAGGTGTATTCATAGGGGGCAATGTCATAGACTCTAGGTCTTTAGCTAGCCTCATGCAGTACATTGCCATGGGATCCAGGTCCTCAGCTGGATTCTTTGGATCCTAATGTGTGGACAGATTTCCTGCACTCTTTCTTTTCTATTTGACTCTCTGAATGACTATCAAAAAATAATACTATAAATTATGTGTTTTGTATTGTCTTGCTTTCCTTATAAACTCTGACAATACCTACCCTAGTTATTTTCTCTTTACACTGCACCAATTTCCCATTTTGTGTGTTTAATACTTAGCACCATCACACTTCATGTGCAGTTTGACCAATTTTATGTAAAACTATGACTACTACTTCCCATTATTCTGGACATTGTAATCTTATTTGTGCAACAACTAACAGATATGGTTTTCATGGTGACTATATGTTGACTCACATTAATGTTGCTGATGTATTCTGAAAATTTTTAGATGGACACCTAAGTCATATTTCTTCAATCTAATAGTTGTCCAATTTACAACTCGGTTGATGGGCATTTTGGTTATTTCCAAAATTCAGCTGTTACAAATTGTGCCGCTATAAACACAAGTGCACGTACATAGCTGTGGTGTGATGGTTGCAATTCTTCTGGAAAAATACCCAGAAGGGGAATAACTGGATTGTATAGGACCTCTAATCCTCCTTTCATGAGGAATCTCCACACTGATTTCCGCAGTGGTTGCACCAGTGTACACTCCCACCCACAAGCACAGCCCCGCCAGCATCTGTTCTGGGATGACGTTTTGATAATAGCTACTCTTTCTGGTGTCAGATGGAATCTCAGTGCTGTTTTAATTTCATCTCTCAGATGACCAATGATGTTAAACATTTTTCATATATTTGTTTGCAATTTTTATTTCTTCATCTGAGAAGTGTGTATTCATCTCAAATACCCATTTTGCATTGGTCTTTGAATTTGGGGGACCTGATTTTTTTCAATTCTTTATATTTCTAGATAGAAGTCCTTTGTCTGAGAGACCCCTGGCTAAGAATTTTTTCCCAATTCGTGGGTTTTCTTTTCACTCTATAGGTGATTTCTTTTGATGTGAAAAAGCTTTTTAATGAGATAACATTCCAGTTGTTGATTCTTCACACAGTCTGGGTTTTGTTCACGAGCTCTCTGTGTAGCCCTATGTCTTCAAGATTTCTACCTACTTTCTCTTCTAGTAGACTTAGTGTTTCAGTTTTAATATTTACATCTTTGGATTCATTTTGACATTAGCATAATGCATGTGATAGACATGGATCTAGTTTTAGTCTTCAGTGCATGGAAAGCCAGTTTTTCCAGCACCATTTAATAAAAAGGTTATCTTTCTTCCAGTGAACATGTTTGGTCCCTTTGTCAAAGATAAGGTGGCCGAGTGTGTTTGTAGTTGTGTCTGTATTTTGATTCTGTTCCATTGATCCGCAAGTCTGCTTATTTGCCATTACTTAGCTGATTTTATTACGTGTTTTGTAGTATAATTTCAAGTCAGGGATTGTGATGCCTCCTGCCTTGCCTTTGTTGCCCAGGATTGCCTTTGCTATTCTAGATCTCTTCTGCGTCCAGATAAGTTTTAAAAATGTTTTCTCTAGATCTATGAGGTAAGCTAATGGTATTTTGATAGGGATTGTACTAAATCAATATAACAATTTTGTGAGTATGGCCATTTTCACAATGTTAGTTCTTCCTATCCATGAACAAGGAATATCTTTCCATTTTCTGAATTAATCTTCAATTTCTTTTTTCAGAGTACTGTAATTTTCAATGTATAAATCTTTTCCTTCTTTGTTAGATTGATTCCTAAGTATTTCATTTTTTTGGATGCTATTGTGAATGGTGTAGTTTTCCTAAATTCTCTCTCAGTGAGTTTGCTGTTTGTGTACCAGAATGCTATAGATTTGTGTGTTGGCTTTGTATCCAGTTATGCTACTGAATTTGGTTATTAAATCTAGAAGTCTTTTGGTGGAGTTTTTGGGGTCTTCTATGTAGAGTATCATATCATCTGTGAATAATGATAATTTAACTTCTTCCTTTCCTATCCTTATTCCTTTTATTTCTCTCTCTTGCCTAATTGCTCTGGCTAATGTTTCCAGCACTATATTGAATAGGAGCAGTGAAAGTGGACATCCTTGTCTTGTTCCTGATTTTAGGTTAAATGCTTTCAGTTTTGTTCATTTAGCTGGCTGTTAGTTCGTCATAGTTGGCTTTTATCTGATTGAGGCAAAGCCCATCTATTCTAATTTTCTGTAGGGTTTTTATTGTGAATGAATGTTCGACTTTATAAAAAACTTTCTGCATCTATTGGGATGATCATGTGATTTTTGTCTTTGGCTCTGTTAAAGTGGTGTATTACATTTATTGTTTCACATATGTTGAACCATCTCTGCATTCCTGAGATGAATCCCACTTGGTCATGGTGTTTAATCTGCTTGATGATTTGCTGCATTCTGTTTGCTAGTATTTTGTTGAGGATTTTTGCATCTGTGTTCACTAGGAAGATGGGCCTGTAATTCCCTTTCTTGGTTTGGGTCTTCTCTAGTTTTGTTATCAGTGTAAATACTTGCCTCCAGGAATGAGTTAGGGAGAACGGCTTCCCTTTCAATTTCATTAAAGAGTTTGAAGAGTATCGGTATTAAATCTTCTCTAAAGTTCTTGTAGCATTCAGGTGTGAATCAAACAGGACCTGGGCCTTGCTTTCTTGTACACTTTTAATAACATTTTCAATTTCATTAACTGATATTGGGTTATTCAGAATTTTTATATCTTTTGATCCAACTTTGGTAATTCATACGTTTGTAGGAATCTGTCCATTTCTTCTGTGTTTTCCATCCGACAAAAGCAAAGATTTTCAAAGTAGGTATTGATGATCTTCTGAATTTTCACAGAATCTGTAGTGATTTCACTCTTTTCATTCCTTATTGCATGAATTTGAGTTTTTTCTCTTTTTTTGATAAGGTTGGCTAAGGGTTTGTCAATTATATTTATTCTTTCAAAGAACCAACTCAATTCATTAGTTATTTGCATTGTTTTCTTATCTCAACTGTATTATTACTCTTCTGATCTTTATAATTTCTTCCCTTCTAGGAGCTTTGGGCTTGAATTGCTCTTCTTTTTCTAGAAGCTTGAGATGCAGCATTAGGTTGTTTATTTGTGCTTGTTCCATTTTTCTAATGTGAGAACTCACCACTATAAATTTCCCTCTTAGTATTGCTTTCATTATTTCCCACAGGATCTGATAAATTGTATTTGCATTTTTGTTTGATTGTAGATTTTTTTAATTCCTTCTTTAACTTTTTCTGTGGCTTATTGGTTGTTCAGAAGGGTGTTATTTAATTTCTATGTATTTATGGAGTTTTTACAGTATCTTTTGTCATTAATTTCCAATTTCATTGCACTATGGTCAGATAATACGCATGGGATAATTTCAATTCCTTTGCATTTACTTAAGCATGTTCCATGGGCTAGTATATGATCTATTTTGGAGAACATCCATTGTGAGGATGAGAAGAATGTGCATTCTGATGTTGTTGGGTGGAACACTCTGTACAGGTCTACTAAGTCCATTCATTCACACGTTTGTTTCAATTCTGTTATTTCTTTGCTGATTTTTTGTCTAGTTGATCTATCTCTTGTAACAATGGGAATGTTAACATCTGCTGTTCTAACCATGTTATTGATTATTTTGATTTTTCATGTTTTCATATTAATATTTGTCTTATATACTTGGGTGCTCCCATATTTTGTGCATATATATTTATGATTGTTATCTCTTCCTCTTGAGGTTTGCCCCTAACAAGTATGTAGTGACCTTATTTATCTCTTTTGATCATTCTTGATTTGAAGTTCACATTGTCTATAAACACAACAGGTAGCTCTGCTTTTTTCTAGGCTGCTGTCACATGGAATATTTATTTCCATCCTTTGACTTTCAGTCTATGAATTTCCCTTGGAGTTAAATGTGTTTCTTGTATACAGTAAAGTGTTGGATTTTGTTTCTTGATCCACTCTGCCAGTCTGTTTCTTTTGATTGGTGAATTTGGGCCATTTACATTAATGGCTATAACTGTTACATATTGGCTTACCTTAGTCATGTCATCTTTCTGTTGTAGGTTCCCTGCTTTTCCCCTCTATTTAATTGCTTGCCCTGATTTGTGATTTCTTTCTGTTGTTGTTTTTGGAATTGTGGTCATTTATGTCTCTTTCTAGAATATCTTTCAATAGTCTTTATAGGGTTGATTTGGTGGTCATGAATTTCTTCAATTGCCCTTTGGCATAGAAGTATTCTATTTCTCCATGAATATTAAAAGATAGTCTTGCAGGGTACATCAATCTGGGTTGGAATTTGTTTTCTTTCAGGACTTGAAATACTTCATTCTAATCTCTTCTTGACTTGGTGGTTTGTGTTGAGAAGTCTGCCATGATTTTAATGGGCTTTCCTTTGTAGGTGATCTGTTTTACATATCTAACAGCTTTTAATATTCTCTTCTCATGCTAAATTTCTGAGATTTGATTATTATATGTCCAGGTGTAGATTTATTTTGGTTATGAGTAATTGGAGTTCTATATGTCTTACTTATCTGTGTGTCAGGTTCTTTTCCCATGCTTGAAAAGTTTTCTGCTATTATTTCTGTAGTCTTTTTATGACATTTGTGTTGACTCCTGCTTTTCCATTGACACATATCAATCTTATTTTCTCTTCTTTGCATCATCTTACAACTGTTAAATTGTTATTTCTTGGTTCCTTGTTGTTTTTAAGAGATCTTTCCTTTCATGACCACTGGCTATAATCCTTCTTCAAGATCTGAAAGTCTATGTTTAGTTTCATTCAAATGATTTTGCCAGCTTTCAATGGAATTTTTATTTTCCTGGATATCTCTTTGAATCTGTTTCATGCATTCTAATTCTTTTCTGTATTGTTCACTCCAAGTTTCCATCATTTTCCAATACTCTGACATTTTTTATCTATGTCTTCTTTAGATATGCTCAGAAATTCTTTCATTATGGTGGTCATTTCTTTTTTTTACCCAAGAGGTCATTTCTGATCTGATTTCCTTTCAGCCTCATTGAGTTGTTTCTTTACTTCAGTTGCTATGATTTCAGAAATTTCAGGTGTGTGACTTCCAATTTAGTCTATGTCCATGTCTCCTTGACTTGTTCTGTGTGGGCTGGAGGTCTGAGATTGAATTTCACTCCTTCATCTTGACATTTTCTATTTCAAAAAAATTTCTTTTGTTTTCTGTGATGATCCTTGTGAGTTTTAGTGGTAGGTAGCAATATCACTAGTATCAAGGCCTCACTAGAGAAAGTCTATTCTTCATGGATATAGTCTGTGTGTGGGAGAATCTTGATTTGTGTCTATCCCAAGATCCTACCTTCCCAATTAATTGAGAGTGGAATGTTGGCTTCTTTGGTGCTCAGTTCCCAGCCTTTTGGTGTAGGGCTGTGGTGGGGTTATTACCCCAGAGTTTCCCAATATTGTTAGACAGAGAGAACAACTGATTCAACAGCTATGACATCCTAGCTGCAGTAGTACAATTAGCAATAATGATAGCATCAAACATGGTTTAGAAATTGACAAACTGTAGTAACTATTGATTTTGTACTTTAGACCATAGGAGCAAAGTCTCTAGTTACCTAAGAGAACCAATCATAAATCATGGGTTTGTATGCATAGTGTTTCCTCTTGTTACAGTGAATTTACCCTGGGTTGCTCCAGACGAGCCTGTTGCTGAGTCCTGGGTGCTTCCCTCTTTGGCTACCAACTCCACAGTGTAAGCAAATGGGCCATGCACTTGGGTTCCTCTGCACCAAAGTTCCCACGTGGCAGATAGGCAATGGACAAGACTCACCCCTTTCCCCCATGAAGGAGAAATGATAGGCAGGGTTTCTCTCCTACTTCATGGCTCACTGAGGTTCCCTCCATGGCAGAGAGGCAAAGGGCAGGGTTTCTATTTAATCATAATTTTGAACAGTATGTGTCAACCTCACAGTGAATTTCCTTAGATACTTTACCAATAGAATAGCTCTTCTCTCCTTCTTATTCAACATAAATTCCTAATTTTTAGTTTCAATCCATTGGGTATCATTTTCTCCTCTTTATTCACTTGTGTTATAATAGCAAGGATATTTTGAATACTAGCTGTGCTTTTAGACATATCTGAGACATAACTATTTTATGACTATTTTCCTACTAATTATTTTCTTAGGTGAATTGTTATAAACAATCCCTACTGATGCTTATTTCTGTAATAAACTGTGTCATATCTTGACTTGGAGGGATTTCTTCCTTCTGTTCCATATCCACCTAGAATTATTATCCCAAATGAACTTTGGGTAAAGGAAATACTTCAAAAAAGAAATACAAAAAAAAAAAGGTTCCAAAGAGACATACAAAATTCAAAAATCATTGTCAAGGTGCAAATGAGTAGAGACTTTAGTGATAAGTTAAAAGAAGTGAAGAAATTCTGTAATATCAGAAAGATTAAATAGGAGTAAAGTGTTACACATGAAAGATTAACCCAGATATTCTAAATAAAAGGCCACAAGAAGAAACTTGAGGCAGACCTCACACATAGGAATAAAAGAAACCTTCTAGCATGACCAGCTGATACCTGGTAACTTTCTACTGAAAAATATAGAGATAAATGGAAATAAATAATTTGGCTAACAAAAGCTCATCTTATCTTACTAGAACAGATGCCTAACATAACAAAGACTAACATTTGTAATATTTCACAAAACATTTCACATCAGGATGTCATTTTAATCTTCAAAACTAGACAAAGCATATAGGATTATCTTATTCATAAGAGAACTTTCCTAAAGTTGTTATGTGACCAAGATGAAAAACCAAATCTAGAACTTTAACTCAAGCCTAGCTAAACTAACTCTTATGTTCATGTTATTACCTTATTGTACTAGACTGTTCCTTTTGAAAAAATCAATATTGATAACTTGATAAATAATTTTTAGGACCTGGTCTCAACAGTCTCAGCAACCACCTCACTCACATATCTGGTGTAAATGGCACAACCAATATGATCAGAGGGAAAAAGTAGATTCAAACACTCAAATGGGTAGTCTGGGATACATGATGCTTCTGTGTTTTTATTTTTTACTAAACAAGCCAATTCTTTGGCAAAGAAATTTGCTCACCATTAGTCTTTGTAGGAACATTTCCAAAATTGATCTACATAATACGTGTGCCTTCTGATCACCTGAGCTAAGGCCTTTGCCTATGAGTTTTTACTGTGGACTGAATTTACTGTCCACATAATAGACACATTTTTCCTTGCAAATGTAAAATATAATCCAAAGATATCACAATGAGTATGATCATGAAAAACACACGATTCAGTGTGTATGTTTATATTCATTCCAAAATAATTAATGAGTTAGACAAAATATCCTGCAATAAATGGCACTGTTTAAGACTATTGCCCTCTTAGTTCTGTGTTAATATCACACAAGGGCTGGACTATGCTTCAACTAAACTTTCTAAAAATTCTTTATCCTTGTAACAGCATCCAGCTCACTCTACCCTACCCACCTCCAATGTGATATAGGAAGAAAAGCATTGCACTAAAACTCATGAGCAGTGAATTCTTCCACTAAGCACCTCTATAACCTTCAAGAGCCTCTGATTCTACCTGTGACTCTTTCCTCCAGGTTACACTGAGAGATCAGACTAGATCCTTGCTTTTAAGTGGTTATTGTGGGACTATAGGGACAGGCTTTGAAAACAACAAAGTATCTTCTAAAAAGAAAGGGAAGAGGAAAGAGTGAAGAAGAGGAGGAAGAGGACGAGAAGGAAGGGAAGGTAGAGGAAATGTAACTACTGAAAGAAGTAACACAACATAGCTACTGAAAGAAGTAGAAAATCACTGAACACAATGATCTCTGAAGGTTTTTATAACCTTAAATTATATTGATGATCATGACAACTACCTTTAGTCATCTTTTATTTTGTGACTCCTGTATGCCAAGCATTAAGACTAGCTCCTTTTTATCCATTATTTCATGTAATCCTCATAGTAACTCTGCAAGGTATATATTTATTATTCCATTTTTCTTCCCCATGGTTTACAACTTACTCTTTAAGGAATCAAGATTCACATCATGATCAGTCAGGTCCAAAACCATTGTCTTTTATATTGTTACTATAAAACTCCATAGTTAAAATTCAATTAAAATTACCCTTAAGAAATATTATCCTTAAGGAAAATTATCCTGGCACAATGTGGTCAGAATAATGGTCCCCTAAATGTGTCTATGTCCACAGAATTGCAAAAGGAACTTTACAAGTGTGATTGTTAAGGATTTTAAGATAGGGCAATTATTCTGAATGATCACAGTGGGCCCAATCTAATAAGAGTCCTCATAGGAGAACAGAGGGGTCAGAAAGGTCAGAGAAGGAATGGGATGAGCAAAGGATGGAACCAGAGTGATGCAACATGAGAATGACTCTCCCTGCCACTACTGGCTTTGAAGGTTGAAAAAGGAGCCACGAGCCAAGGAATGAATGTAGCATCTAGACGCTGAGAAGAGCAAAGTTCTCCTCTATCAGCTCCAGAAAGAACACGGTCCTGCCAATACCTCGATTTTAGCTATGTGAGATCACTTGGGATGACCTCTAGAACTTCAAGGTAATGCTGTGGTTTAGATTTAAAATGTTCTCCAAATGCCTCATGTTTGGGAAGCAAGTGGATCATGAGCAGCCTGTACTCAACAGCAGGTTCCTCCATTCATGACATCAATAGGTGGATGTGCTGCTAGGAAGCAGGGCCTGGTCGGAGGTGGGTCACTGAGATGTGGCATGGAAGGCCATATTCTTGTCCCTGGCTCCTCTCTTCTCTCTCTGCTTCTTGGGTGCCATGGTTGAGCACCTTTTCCTCTACCACATCCCTCTGTCATCTTGTTTCTCCTTGGAACCAATCAACCACAGACTGAAACTGTGACCAATAAAACATCTGCTTCTTTAAATTAAGAGCATCAGGTATTTTGTCTCAGTAACAAGAAACTGGCTAAGACAGATAACAAATTTGTATTGTTCAGTCAACTGTTTGTTAGAGGTAACTTGTTACAATAGCAATAGAAAACCAACACAAAGGTTAATATTGGGCAGTCATCTGTAATTTACTTTAAAGGAGTTCAGCACACACAGTGTGTTCTTGTGTGGTCATTTCTTAGGTGAAGCTATAAGCTGGGTCAAATTAGACACTAATCAGAAATTTGTGCTTCATAGGAAGGCACCTAGCTGCATACATGAAATGAAGTCAACACTTAAAGTCACTACTGCCAATATCATTTACCATGAGCAGATATTTTATTAGTTAGCACAATTCATGTCAAAAGAGGATTGTATTAATGAAATCAGTGGCTTGTTAATTAGTAAAAGAAATGTTAGGAATGCATTTGTATGTGGTGAGTTTAAAGTGTTCAAGATAGATGGTATTGTCCCAAATATTTTAGATATTCACTGTCCTGGCATGATCAGAGTATAAGAATCCAGTGAGAATGGTAGCCTCAACCACGTACAATGATATCTTTGGCTTGATAGCTAAAGGGTCCTGGGTGCTGTTATTAGAGGATTTCTAGTTGTCTAATATTAATCAAAAGAGAAGCAGAATCTTGCCTCTATAATGTTATTATGTTATTATGAACACAGCCAGGCCTTTGCAGATGAGTACAGCTGTGTAACATGATCTCACCCACCCCTGTGTGGGTACAAGATCATTGCCATCACCTCTGGTGTGTTCCTGTGGAAAGAAGCAGGCCCATGCCTCCATAACTTGGTCATTTGGCACCCCCTGTATGTCTGCTGTTTACAATGTCATTGGTGCCATGTCGTGAGGGTCAAAGAAAATGCCTAGAGCCATTACAAGCTCACATCATTGTGATATTTCTTAAACTTTATCAAAGAGTGAATGAAGAGTTGCTGGAATCTGAAAGTTTGGTTGCTTTTCTCTCCTTCACATTAACAGTTAATACTTTTTTTTTAAATGTATCTTTAAGGACATAAAATAAAAATTTAAATATTGTAATATGACAGTTACCTTGATTATTGTATCTACATCAACATGACAAACATGATAGTTCTGCTTGTCAAATAAAAAGTAAAAAAATAGAAAAAAATAAACTCTTATGTCTTCCTTGAGAGAACCATTCTTGCAAGGTGATGTCAGAATACCAAAAAATTTGGAAACCTAATCTTCATCACTACTGTAGCAACTATCATCTGCCTGCTAGCTCACAAGGTTTTTTTTTGACTAGGATTTGCTTAGTTGGGACTAAGGCATATTTCAAACAATTTTATAGCAAAGCTTGGGGGAAATAGTTAATCCTTACCCACCTGAAAATTTTCAGCAACAACTATCAACTACCCAAAATGAAAAACTAAAAACAGGGTGTCATGCAATTAGCCTAGGTTACTTTACAACCATAGTTGATGTACAGTAGCCACATACCTGTGGAAACCATCAAACTAACCCTTCCTTCCCATTTGCGGCAGTGAAGTTCTAATACTAACGCCATTTGCCATGATAAACAGTAACTGTGAAAGGCAGTTGTTTCCTGACAGTGGACACATCTCTGCACTTCCACTACACTGTATTTTATGTGTTTCAGTGGAAGAAAAATCATAGACCAACCTCTGAAACTATCACCTGGTTATCACCATGACTCTGAGATTTACCCTTTTATTGGAGGCAGTAGTGATGTGATCAGTCTTTGTCCAAGGTTCCCAGTAGGGATTTTCTACACAGCTTGCAAGCATGAAAGTCAGAAATCCACAAGAGCTTGTCAAAAAGCCATCAGGAAGTAAGGAAAAGAGGAGCAGCTAAGAACTAAAATGTAGGAAAATCCAGCACAGGCGAAGAAATGCCAGATTTCAAAGCACCCTCACTCTGCTCTTCTCATGTACTCCTGGGAGACAAAGCAGAAAGCCCAGTGGGCTCAATCCCAATCCAAATGGGATAAAATACGTCTGTGCGAAGGCATCCTGATATTTGAGGAAGGATGAAAGTGAAAGAGAAGACATGATAAATCAGATTTTTCACACACATTTGAAAGCCACCCTAGCAAACATTTCATTGCCACACACTGTTTCAATCCACTATTCTCTGCAATACTTTGAGGGGAAGTTTCCAGGCAAACTGCCTCATGGTGGCTACCAACAGGCCATATGGGAATGATGAACAGTGTCTCTGTTTGCTTCCACACACGTGATCCAGGCTTACTGGTTTGATTAATTTTGTCAGACTTCTCAGTCAAAAACAGAAAGCATGGAGTCTCCTTGTTTATTTTGTATTGGAGAATGTGAGGCTAGAACAAACCTTAAAATCCATCTATTGCAGCCCCTTTATTTTGCCAGAAATTAGCTTGCCCCATATCACATAGCCAATTAGTGGTAAAATTCGGCAATCATTTATGATAAAACCCCCATGGTTCTATTATACATATATATGATGTATGTGTACTATTTGAATGTTTTTCTTTTGTAAATCTGTATAAAACTGATTGTATGTAGTATAATAATGCCTAAATAAGACTTCCTTCTTCATTTGTTGGCAGTTTGAATAAACAAAATGGTATTTTCATTGTTGAGATATCCTTTTGCTTCTGTTAGAATACTCATACAAGCTCTTTCCCATTTGGCTGCCCTTGCCTATGAATTCCCATCTGCCTGGAACATAGCGGACTCAGTTCTATGCCTGGTCAATCCCCTTCCAAAGACTCAGGTCACCAGTTAACCCCTCTGGCAAGCTCTCCCTGAGTCATCCCAAGAAATCAGCCTCTGGCTTCCCTCTGTGCTCCACACACCCCAGCCCCCCATAGGGTGGTAAACATTTG
Source organism: Cuniculus paca (assembly GCA_004365215.1). Classification (NCBI taxonomy): domain Eukaryota; kingdom Metazoa; phylum Chordata; class Mammalia; order Rodentia; family Cuniculidae; genus Cuniculus; species Cuniculus paca. The sequence goes on along the minus strand of RJWT010024521.1, from coordinate 3,697 downwards.
CACGCATCAGCAACTCCCACTACACTGTGAACTCTCTAGAGTCTTAAATTATTGCTAAGATATCTGTTTTCTGCATAATTTACATTTTCCCCTAGCACCTAGTACACTATCAATTATTCAACAAGGTTCAAAAATTACGTTAAATCTTGGAGACAACAGAGACTTATTACTTTATTATAACAATTGTCAATATTTAAAATGCTTTCATTCATTTGTTACACAACATATGAGAAAAGAAAAGAAAACAGAGCCTCCACCACAAAAGCTTTAGCATAAACAAATAAGCATACACAAACTTTGATAACATAGGTGATACCTCTGTAAAACTAATCTCAAAGACTTCTCTGTTTGGTCTTTTTCTTTTTCCAGTATTTTTACCAGAACATGGTGGCTCTTTTTCAAATGAGGTAGCCAATGGTACTGTTAAACAGAATATAAATTTGAGTGGTAGCATATTCATGGGACTCTATTTACACTTGCATAATTTCTATTCCAAATTTACATTCAAAAATACGTTGGTATTTGGGTGCACAATAATGGCAACCAAAGATGTCTGCATCTTAATCCCCACAATTTGTAAACATATTATATGATGAGAGGAAACGAAGGCCCCAGATGAGATAAATTTGTTAATTGACCAACCTTGAGATGGGAAGATTATCCTAGATTATCTGAGCAGGCCCAACATAATCACAAAGGCAAACAAGAAGAAGGTTAAAGCAGAAGAGTCAGGACAAAACCAGACATGGTAGCACAGGTCTGTAGTCCTAGCTACTCAGGCAGCTGAGACAGGAAGATTGCTTAAGCCTGGAAGTCTGAGGCCAACCCAGTCAAGATAGGGAGATCTTCAACTCAAAGACAGAGAGAGAGAGAGCAAAGAAAACACCTCATGAGAAAGACTTGACCAGTTGCTTTGACGATGAAATGAGGCCATGAGCCAGAGAGTTCAGTAGCCTCCCAAAGCTGAGAATACACAGAAATAGACTCTCTCTAGACCCTCAAAAGCAATGGAGCCCCCCACTCACACACACATACACCTTGGACTTTGGACCTCCAGAACTGTAGGACTATATAGATTTGTTGAAGCAGCTTAATTGTATTACTTTGTTACAACAATAGAAAACTACACAGCAGGAATCTAATCTGTGAATTGGTTATCACAGTACACACTTCATATGGATAGTACTAACTAGCACTGTACTTTACATTATGCAAAGGAAATGTGATTCACCCAGAGATCTCTAGTAGCTGTGGACCAAAACAGCCCACACATTTCCAAAAGTCATCCTTCTAGAAAGCAGTACCCTCCTCCCCCTTTTCATCTCATTCAGAGCTGGATGTCCATGGATTAAAGTTAATAAAAAATATTATTCTTCCCCCATGTTACTTACTTATCATACCTAATACCTGAGTTCCTAGAAAGTTTTATGCACATCTTTCTATGGTAAAGAATATCAATACTTAATTAGTACTTATGACGTGCCAGTTATTACACTAAGTGCTTTACATAAATTATCTCATTGAATACACACATTATTTCAATGAGAGAAATAATATTACTAAATCTAGTTGATTAAATTTAGGCTAAGATAAAATTAGATAATGTATCCAAAAGCCCAGCTAGAAAAAGATAACCCAAGATTCAAGCCCAGGTCTATCTGCTCTCCTGAGATAAGATACCTTTTAACCATGGGGGCATTTAATAACTGACTCCCCTTAAAATGAAGAACATACCATTAATCATTACCTGCATTTCACTCAGTAGCAAGAAGTGTCCTTTAAGATCTGATCAAATGCTTCTAGGCATAAAGCATGGTCTAAATAAATTTTAGTATCTTCTGTTTTCATTAAACTTCATATTTTGAATTATTGAGAACATAGTTATCAGATGAATATAAAAACAATGAAAATTTTTGTGTTGAAAAAGACCACCTTATAGTAATTCTCATGAAGTCATCTGGCAGGTATATTGTTCTTGAACTACTTCATCACTGCAATAACTTTCATGTAAGTGGTTTTGGTTCTATCGCCATAATTGTTCAAAATTCTGCTATATGAAGGAAAGACTCAAATTGGCATAATTGCCTTTCTGAATAGAACCCATCTCCAAGACCCAAAGAGTTGGTCATACATTATTCTTTGGTCATTTGCAGCCCAAATATTTGTTTGTTTTTTAAAAAGATTTCAAAATATCATATTGTCATTCAGACACCTCTTTTTAGATGGCTTACAGTTTGGCCTGAAGGAAAGATTTGACTTATAAGAACAATTAAAAATAATATCTATTCTATGAAGAAAATTCCCAATAAATAAAATAGTACTACATGAAAAATCTTTAAGATACTACATAATAATATCCCTTGAGGATTTTCTCAATAAAAATTTTAAATTAAAAATTTTGTGCCCATCTTCCACTTTTACCACAAAAATACTTTTGAAGTGACTTCTCTCAGCATGAATGGATGGCTTCTCAAAGCCATGCAGACCAACCTCCACTCATTCAATTGTCAAATACTCACAAAGCATGTACAATCCACCAGGTACTGTGTTAGATCCTGGACATGCAGCTGGGAACAAGATGGACAGACATCCTACCCATGTTTTCCAGAAAGTCCACCTATATGTATCCATCTGGATAAGGGGTCTCTTCCCCAAGCCTTTTTGTAATAAATTCTAAGACTATTCCTGTCAGAACCAGCAATCCACCCAAAAATATAACTACAATAAAAGAGGCAAGCCTCTCTTTAGCTGATGCTGAACCCCAAAGCCAGGCATAATGGGTGTCAGATGATCTGGCAGGCTAGATACATGAATCACTTGGTTTGACTCAGCCTACTGACTCATTCTTACTGTAACAAGTCATTCTATACTGTCATTTCTCAGTTTACGGTAGCTTGATAGTAATACCGCTATTCTTCCCACTTAAATTGACAGCATTGAGTCAAACTATCCCTAAAAAGAAGTTAGTCACCTAGAAAACTATTTTAATTTTTCCAGACTATCAATTCATCCATGACATTTCTAACTTTTTATGTTTTTGGGATTTTTTTGCCGTTTCTTGTCACTAAATATAAACACATAAACACTCTTCTCAACATATTCTTTGGTGTTCTCTTCTTTCTTCCTGGGATAACTTCTTCTATATCTGGAATTTTAACAACCACTCCACGTTCACTCTATCTTCTTCCTCATAGAGTGGTCAGCATACTGCAGAAGCTGCCCAAGTCAGAGGAAATCTGAACGTGCAGCCAGTAGCCTGGAGTGGGTACAGGCTTGTTTTAATGGCGGGCTGCAGGCTTGTTTTAATGAGTACAGACCAGGTCAAGCAAAGCACAAGCAGAAATTAGTAAAAAACCAGGATAAACCAGCAAAACAAATGACTTGATGAGCTGGCAAGACAGCCTGTGGTTGGTCAGCACTGAGTCAAAAATTAGGATTAGGGATGAATTCCAAGGAGTACAACTATACACTTTCCTTTCCCTCCTTCTTCTTTCCTGAGCAATTCAGTTATAAAGCCATTAGTAGGAGAGGTTTTGCAGTAATGGTAACCTTGAGAAGGAGCTCAGAGCCCAGTCAGGGTGAGGAGGGGAGTTACTCAAAGGGGCAGGTTGATGTGGGTGTCAAAAACCTCAACAGGGAGGACAACCAGAGTTTTCACTGTCGACAACAGAATATAAAAAAAAAAAAGGAAGAGAAT
>RJWT010024520.1:0-16450 GCA_004365215.1 Cuniculus paca | reverse complement strand
GGGTTACTGAATATTATCCCACTTAGCAATTCATCTTGTTCACAAAAATCACTGATTACTGACACAGTTGTTGGCTGCATAATTGACCATGCTAACACATACCAAATATGAGCACCATCAGGGAGAAGCCCACTGCTGGGATCTCTCAGATAGAAAGATTATTGGTATTCTAGAGAGTGAGTTAAAATGCATTTGTTCTTTGGGTCAATTCTTGGGTCAACCTGCTGCTCTAGGTAAATGATGACAGCAGACCAGTCCTAGTTCACAGCTGCAAACAAATGTCATTTGAGGATAATACAGTTCACACCAAAGAGAGCGAGAACAGAGCTCTTTGGAGCTGAGCAGTGGAGACATTTCCAACCCCTGAACTAAATTAAAATTAAAAACTTCTTCCCATACATAATTCTCTTATTCATGCTTTGTGACTATTCCAGGGAGCTGTGCGTTCATTGGAAGGGAAGGAAAGCATAGCTTCAGATGTCTTTTCATTTCATTCATTCGCTTAATAAATATTGTCAAGCACTGCTATGTCCCAAACACTCTTCAAGGTACTGGGGATGCAGCTCTGCACACAAGAGGTGAATATGTTTGTCCTGGTGAGTTCGCCTCTTCCCATTTCCATGACTAGTTCCTGTAGACTCCAGGTGTTCTTGCTGTAAGGTTTCCTTAACCTGGCCCCATCCATACATTTCTGTTGATTCCTAGCTGTGTGAGCTCTAGCTGTATTGGTCAGGTATTCTGGAACCCAGTCACTCTGGCCTGTCCCTTTCTTCCCTATAATCTCATCATGACAGATCCGGTTCCCCTGCCACTGCTGCTCTTGATTTCCATACTCCATGGTCTCCAAGACCATGTCCTTTAAATTGCCTATTGCCCAGGCTCTAATGTTCCATGAAACCGGAGAAATAGCAGATCATTATAAAACAAGAGAAACACAATAAAAATCTATATAGGCTGCTGTAGTCTGAATCTCATCTCCTATTTTTAAAATTAACTTTTTTTCAATTTTTTATTGTAATTTTTACTTTAAAGAGAATAAAACCAAGCAAAATAAAACAGAATAAAGCCATTCAAAACAAGACAGTGTGACACAGGACTTCAAAACAAGATAATAGGAAATCAGCAATGGTTACCATAATGCTTCTTGTCTTCAAAACAGCTGCCCATACCTTCAGACATAGAAAAAATCAAACAAAATAGAACCAATAAAAACAAAACAATGAACACAATAAAGGACTTCAAAACAAGATAATAGTAAATCCAAAATGGCTCCCATAATATATCTCATTATCTTTGAAATAGCTGCCCATGCCATCAGATATAAAATCAAACAAGACAAAACAGAATAAAACCCAACCCAACAAAACAATGAAAATTATATAGGACTTCAAAACAAGATAAGAGGGAATTAACAATGGCTACCACCCTCAGAGGATCTCCCGTAGATGCTACATTTTGTATCGTTATCCTCTGAATAGATGATCAGACTACCTGCTTCAGTCCAACAAAGTCAGTGAAACACTTAAACACTACAAGCATTAAGTTGTATTTTACCTTAATAGCTATCATTGCAACCTGTGTTTCTCCAGATCAGTCAGTCACTTGCTGGGTAGGGGGGGCAGGCGGTCAGGTGTCCTTGGCTCTTCTTGTCTCCCAGCCCACATGCCAGAAGGGACTGGCATCTGGTTCTCCCCCCAGCGGTCCAAGGATGGTGCCAACTCATAGGGAGGCTTGACTTTTTTTAAATTTTAGACCACCTTTACATTAACAGGGAAATTGCATGTATATAGGACAGAGAGGCCTGGTTTCTCATTTTTCACACAGATTAGTATTGGCACATTATTATTACCATAAAGTGTATAATTTGTTCAGATTCCCATAGATTTTTCTCAGTGTCCTTTTTCAGATCCAGGACCCATTCAAGCTACATTTCATTTAGTCATAATGTCTCCGTAGACCCTTATGGACTGTGACACTTGCTCAGATTTTACTTGATTTTAAAGACCTTGATAGTATTGGTCAGGCATTTTGTAGAATGTACCTCAGTTGGGATTCTCTGAATTTTTTCTTGTGATTAAACTGAGGTTATGTGTTTTGGGGAGAAAGACCACAGAGGTAAAATTCCATTTTATCATATAATAACAGTAAGAGTATATTCCATCAGAATGATTTATGATCATGGATGTTGACCTTGACCATCTGGTTGAAGTAGTATTTGTCAAGTTTTCCCACTGCAGTTATTCTTTCATTTTTCCTTTTTTCCATTCCATGTTCTTTGGAATGAAGTTATGCTCAGTCCAGACTGGGGACTATGCTCAATTTTCTCAAAAGCAGAGTATCTAACCATTTGGATTCTGCCTGGGATATCTGTCCTTCTCTCTCATTTGTTAACTCAATCATTCATTTCCATCAGTCTGGACTCAAGGATACTTTTTATAGTTACAGTCCGCTGTGATCTTATTTATTCTGTAAGCCAAATTTTTTCCAGTTACAGCTTCTAGACCTCTTTTTCTTGGTTCCTGTGTCCCTTTGGCATACCTCCATCGAGATTGTTATATTAAATATGAATCTAAAGAGTTCAGAAAATTGTCTCCCACATGGAAAACGCTACATTAATGTTGGTGCATGATGTTAGTTATACTGGTTAATGTCTGGCCAGTCTCAGAGAATGGAATGAACTCTCTCTGATGCAGTGCTCCTGGACGTGCAGCTGAGCAGATTCTTCTTTTTTAGCTGATCTTATCTTTCTGAAGCTTTTATATTTGCACTTACATTCACATGCTATCTCTCTATTTTACAAGTTAAGGCCAATTTCTAATTTATGTATGCAATAATTTAATGGCAAGAAGTAATTCCTTCCTGGGCACAGTGTTGTGTGCCTGTAATTACAGCACTTGGAGGTTGAGGCAGGAAGACTAAGTTTGAGTCTCTCCTGAGCAACTTACCAAGATTTGTCTCAAAAAAGGTAAATAAATAAATAAATGGGATGGGAATAGAGCTCAGTGTGAAGGTACTGGGCTCAAATCCTAGAATCACAAAATACTAATAATGCTTGACACCTCCAAGTGTTCTATAAATGTTATTATTAATTGGATTGTAATTCTTGTGAGTCACTATTTCACATCACCATCCAGTCGTGTCCTATAGAACCAGAAAAGGAGACATAGCACGTGTCTATCATTTCCTGCTAGTCCATATAGCCACAGCCCATTGCTTCAGTTATGGTTAAAAGAGAGTATGGGCTTTAATTTAAGAGTTATGGGTTTAAATTTTTAGCTCTGCTGCCCTCTGGCTTTATGCCTTAGCTAAGTCACCTATTTCTCTGAACCTCTTATCTATTCACATATTCTCTAGGGTTATGTGACGTGAATGATATGAACTAATACATGAGAACCACCCAACACAACTCTTGCCTATATCAATGAACTGTAGCCTTTTTTCTTTTTTTTTTTCAGTATTGGGGAATGAACCCATGGCCTTTCCACTGGATTCCTCATTCCTTTACTTCAATTCTGAGACCCTCTCACTAAGTTGTCCAGCCTGGGCTCAAACTTGAGACTGCCTGGGGCTCCCAGAATGCTGGGATTATAGATGTGTGCCACTATGCCTGGCTTCATTATTACTGTGAAATTGTGGTATCCCAGGGGATCTTACTAATTCCACTTCTTTTCAAAGTAATTCAAAATGATGACAAACAGAGGAAAGTGTTTACTACAGCATCATCTATAATAAAAATAATTTACATGTTCAACAATAGGAATAGTGAAATAAATTATGGCATATCTGTATAACCAAGTGATGTCTCAAGCTTCAAATTTCAGTCATTACAAGATACTGAAATTAGAGATTAGGGGCTATGATATTTTAAAAAGCAAATGGTAGAGAAATAGAAAGGGAATATTAGAGTGTACTAATCTCTGTTCTATTGCTGTGATAAACTATCTGACATGCACAACCTAAAGGAGAAAACATTCATTTTGGCCCACGGTTTCAAAGCCAACCGTGTTGGTTCACAGTCAGCTGGCTCTAAGGCAAAAGCAGCATGTTGGGAAAATGCTGCTTACTTCAAGGCAGCAAGGAGCACAGTGGGAATGAAAAGGCCAGAGAGAGAAGGGACTGGGGACAGGATATATCCGTGGTGGCAAACCTATGTGCATGCATTCCTCAGCAGGCATGCAGAGCCCTCTCTGCTGGCACACAGGCCAAGTCACCCCAGCATCGTCCCAAGGGCAGAGTATCAGATAACAGTGTATGCAGGGGTCATGGGCTTGCTCGGAAAGGATAGCGACATGAGGCAGTGAGATCACAGGCAGTTTGGGCACTGGGTCTCTGGAAGGTTCACCATCCCTGGGATAGTACCTTCGAAGGCACGCACCCAGTGCCCTACTTCCTCTACTAGGCGCCACCTCCAGTCAGCCCATTCTGTTAATGAACTCATCAATGAATTAATCTATTGATGTTATCCAGATGATCAGTTGCCTCTCTAGGCACCCACCTCTGAACATCGTTATGTGGGGGAATCAAGTCTTCAATGTATGAGTCTTTGCGGACACTTCACATTTAAACCATAACAGAATAACAACTTTGGTGTTTATGTAAAAGTGTGTGTGTGTGTGTGTGTGTGTGCGTGCGTGCAAATAATATGTTGCCATTTAAAATCTAACTCTTATTGTGGTTTTTGGTTCAAAATGTTCAAAAATCATTTATATTATTGAACTATAAGAAAGTATGCCTTTTGGTAAATATGATTGAATACCACCAATTTCATATGGTTCGACAAAATATGCAGTGAAAAAATGTCATAATGAATTTTCAGAGATGTGAAAAGATTGTAATTTTCAATGAAATATACTCAATATTTATAGATGTTCATAAATATTACATATATTATCTACATATTACATATATATGATCCTTACTATAAATATATGCTCAGGTATACATAAAATAAGACAGAACAGATAAGTTTTGTATAGAATAGGTGTTAGGATACATGATCACAGTTTTTTCCAGTATAGTTTTCTGTACGTTTTATAAGATCACATGCTTTATTTATATAGACTTATTATATACTTAAATGTACAAATAGTTTAAAAGTCCATAAATTTTTAAATGACTCCCATTAAGTCAAAGAACTTCCTTTTAATTTAACCTAGCTATACTCACCTTTTAAAATACCACATTCCCTAGATAGACATTAATTATATTTTCATTGGTATAATAAATTCTCCCTTCTGATAAAGGCAGGCTATAAATCTTGGTAAATACATGTATTTCTTATTTTTTTTTTTTAGAAATACTGATCCTTTTAAAGTCCCAGGCAAACTTTACATAGTATCTGAAATTGTATCTTTCAAGTATTTTACAGTAATTCAACCACTGTGCAGGTTTGACTTACTCAGGGAAGTTCTGCTTAAAAATTTTTATGAAACTATGCAAACAATCACAAAATAAGAAATACATGGAACACATGAAATGACTTTCTGTATTGAATCTGTCACTACTTAGCTGCTTAACCTTTGGCCAGTCACTTAATGTTTTCCCAGATGGCTTTTGTTACAACTACCTCCAAATTCATCATCCTCAACCACGGTGGTCTTTGGCAGGTAGGAAAGTCGGGAGGTCTAATGCTCTTGCCAGAGAGACCTACACTGAGACTCTTGGTAAGGAATGCCTGGCAGTCGAATGAGGGTCACTAGTGAATAGGCCCAGGTTATTATAAAATCAATACTAAGTCTCTTTTCCATTCATTTGTCTTGATAACAAGAGATCGAAAACTACAATTCACTGCAGACCCTTTTCCTCATCACTCTTATATAGTAATGCACAGATATGACCACCTAGGGATAAGCTATTGTGCAAAGTGTTCTTTGAAAATTTTGTTATTTTGAGCCTTGCTACTTCTTGCTTGAGAGATTTCAATTCCCGTTGAGAAAAGCATGGAACAAAAACCTCATAAGCTTCGAGATTCTTATTTTTGTTCCGCACAAATAAGGTACTTGTTTCTCTTTTGAAATAACTTTACTGACATTATTCTGTGAGATAGAGAGTTCTTTAATATAAATAGTTTCAGCATGCATGGTATTTAAAATTATGAATGAGATACCATCATGGTGATCAATATTTTACTCACAAATATTAGAAAATATAACACTAACTGGACAAAAGCAATGTGATAACTTCGTTGGCTCCCAGGAAGGAAAAGTGCTGACTGTATACTGAGGTTGGGCCCCTGAAGGGTTACATAAAGCTATCAGCATCCCCTGGGCTCTGGGATGGCTTGTTCTGTGGTGCATGGAATGAAGAACAACCGCATCAGCATTCCCAGAGTCCCAAGAATTCCTTAGACTTGAACTAGGTTCAGCCAGGTACTAAGCACAGGTCTAATTTTCTCAGTCAAACAGATTAAATATGCTTTCTGATCGTGCCCATGTCACTGTCCATCATCAGAGTCAAGGATGGCATGAGACTCCAAAGAGCTACATGGAACACCAAATCAAAGTGTAAGGCCTGTTGGGCAAACAAGTCCACACTTGGGTTAAAGGGGCTATCTTCAAATCATTCATTGTTGCCAGGCATGGCAGCACAATATGGTAATCCCAGCACTCAGGAGACTGAGCCAGGAGGATCATCATGAGTTTGAGGCCAGCCTGAACTGCAGCGTGAAACCCTGTCTCAAAAAGACAATCAAGCAAGCAATCATTGTTACTCTGGTGCATTTTGTTTGGGGTTAAGACGGATGCCAGTGATGCACCCTGTAGGCCAGTGGCTCACTAATGTGTCCCCTGGGCCAGCAATATAGGGATCTCCTTGGAATTGTTCCAATTATAAATTCTTAGGCCCCAACCAGCTGACTCAGAAACTGGATATAGGTGCCTAGCCATGCCTGTGATAGCAGGCCCTCCAAGTGATTCTTTTGCAGGACAAATTTTGAAAGTCAATTCTCTAAACTTGTTTTCAAAAACTGTTTCCAACTCCCCTTTCCAACTAGACATATAACAACTACTTTGTGGTTTACAGAAACAACAGATTTACATTGGAACTGTCAACCTCCTCTAGTGTCTCAAAAATTGTACAGCAATCATCATCCTCTGTTAAGGCTAACAATGGCTATTTTGTGCTTTCTTATAAAGCAGAAGCTTATCATTGTACAAGTTGTACACTGCTCATCTCTAAGGGATGTCATTGTCTCTTATTTATAGCATGCATACCACATATTACATTTCCAGGAGATAAAAGGGAAATATTTTGAGGAAGGTCCACCTTCCTCTAACAACCATCACTTTGTTATCTAGTAGCAAAAGTTCATTTTTCTCTCTCCTCAAATCTGATGCTTACCTTGTCTACCATGGCCTTCATTCCCCAGCAGCTGATACCACGTGAACTATCAAATGGAGAATTCCATCATCTAATACAATCACATATATTAGAAATCCAGTAGAAAAACATATACGATAGTAAATAGGCAATAAATAACTGTATAAAATTATCACACAGGAATCAATAGCTTTTATATCTACAAATAAACTTTAGATTATTATACATAATAGAAGACTTCATTCACCACAGCAATTGAAAGATTAAAATATGCAGAAGTATATAAGAAATATGAAAGGACAATTTAGTTACATAAATGATAACACATACACATGTATCCCAGTTAAAAGACTAGAATTATTTTCAATATTTTTGTTTGAAAAAAATTTAAATATAGACCAGTGTATTGAGGTATCATTTGCATGAAAGAAAGGGGACATACATAAATAAATACATCTTGTACTGTAAACATTAAAAAAATTCTTGGAAGTAAATAGAAAAACTAAAGTCAGTTGTCTATGGGAAAAGAAACAGGGTGGCAAAATCCAAGAAGGGGATTTTTCACCAGTTTCCATCATTTTAGACTTGTGGACTATATGAGTGTCACCTATCCAAAAAAGTTTGTAAAAAGATTGGGGCAGTAAAACAGGTACAAAATGATAGAATGCAGAAAAAGAGATTGTAAAGTCATCCATAAGGTAACTTTTGGGTATCTCTTTTGTGCTTTCATTCCTACCTAGTAATAGACTGTCAACTCTTAATTCAGCACACTGTAATGATAACCCTACTCTGCATAACAAGGACAAATATATATGACTTGATCATCTGGTTCTGCACTATCATTGAATCAGTTTAACAATAGTATTATTTGAGATCTCCATTTACTTAACAGATTTACATAGTCAATGCCCTACCAGTACAGTTAGCCTAACTTTTTAATCCTCTCATAATCTTTAAGAGGTAGATATTATCATCGCTAGATATGAAAATAGAGACAGTCACCTGAGGGCACGACACTGTGAAGTGACAGCTTAATCTAGGCATTTAGCTCCCAGCTTAGGCTTTTACACTGCCCACATGTAAATTATAATTTGACTTCTAATTTAAGATTACAATTGGTCTCTTGTAGACAGTGCATGTTTCTTACTGGTGGCTCTTTTTCATGTGAAGTGTGTTTTGTGCATGCTTTTATTTTCAAAACAGTGTTACTAAGACTCTTTTCAGTACATTTTGTGCATTTGTAGTAGAATTCCAACATCATAGCTAGTACTGAAGCATCCTGTTCTTTAGGTAACCGTAATACAATTTCTAGCACTACAGTTGGTATGACTCAGTTTTCAATTAGAAGATGACAATATTAAAGGCATGGGAGTGTTTTATAACCACAAAGGACTCTGAGAAACAGATGACTAAAAATACACTAGTCAATTTGCTAAATAAAACTGAAAATCCAGAGGACTGTTACCTTTGCTTCCATCATTTTAAAAGAAAACGTTATCAGAGATCTAAATTGTATTTTTGTTTCTTTATAGGATTTCATCAAGGGTCTTTCCATTTTGCTTCGGGGGACAGTACAAGAAAAACTCAACTGGGCATTTAACTTGTATGACATAAATAAAGATGGTTATATCACTAAAGAAGTAAGAGACGCGTCACTAACAGCAATCCTCTGAACCACCTTCCTTTCTTCAAAATGCTAATTGCAATCATTAATTTGAAAGTCATCTTTTCAGATTCAAAATACTTTATGTGGTGGTGAGACATGTAATAAAAAATAATTTAGAATGGATTGGAATAGTTTAGGTGACTCTCCAAAAAAAATATAAAACACATCAAGATTATATCCTTGTTTCCCATTGGCATCTTAATAAATATTGGGAAGGAAATAAATACTGGTTGAAATCAGATGGACAGAAAATGTTTCTGAACCATGTTAGAATATTTGGACCCAAAACTTTTTTCCCCCATATAATATGATTCCTATGAAAACATGCAATTTTGCAATCATATAGATTGTGCTATTACTTGTGTTTTGTGGGAATGACTGGATGAAACATGGGTTTCCAAACACATTTTCAGGCAGGCTATCCTCACAGACCAAAGTAAGATGCTCAGAGTTCATAGTTTATTACAGTGATTTAAAACTCAAGAAGCAAAGGGAAAGGAGTAAACCACATCTAGAATAGGGTGCAAAGAGGGTTAGAGGAGAATCCTACACAAATCCTGAGTATGCTTAATCTTCATATGGCCCATTTTTCTACTTCACTAAACTTCCCCAGAGATGAGTTTTGAACAGGGAGCTCCACTCCACAGACACAAGATACCCAGGACCAATGATATGAACCCGCTCTTTCAGAGAAACACAATTAAAAGTATGCCTGGTCCCAGTTATAGACTGATTAGCAGTCATGGGTTTTGTGTTTCTTAGGCAGAGGACACAGGGTCAAAAACAATGGGTACTGAGTTAGACTTTATAAATATTAAATGCTCATGCCTACAGCACATTTTCTAAATTAATGATACTTGTATATTTAGTGTAGCATGATCATGCATTACCCAGGAACATTAACTCTTAGTCCTTCACTTCCTTCCTACCTCTGTGCTTAACATGTCTCATGAATGCTTCCTATATCTAACAAACTTCTTGGTAATTATCTATGTTAAAAGTATCTTAGACATTTTCATCTATTTTACAAATTAAAAACTGTATCGGTTAAAATAGATGTGAATACTGTCAATATTTACACGATCCACCTAATTCAACTTTTTCAAAATTCAAACTGAAATAAATCTGAGTATCTAAGAAATTAGATATTTTTACTCTCATAAGATCAAAAATGACAAGGCAAAATTAATTTGGCTTTATTTAAAAAGTTACTAAAATGTTACAGTACTTACCAGCATCAAAATATTTTGACTAGCATTTATATATAGCTTCTTTAAAATCAGAGGAAAAAAATAACGAAAATCCTAATCAGCTTCAGTAATTATAATTAATTAGCTGTAATTTGTAATATCAGCAATTCTAAATGCAATGTAGTCTCAATAAATGAAAATTGATAACAATTAGATACATAACTCAATAAAACAAGTATATGCAAATCTATATAAATCTGTGCAAATATAAACATTAAACCAGAATGTTTCTTTACTGACCTTGACTGATTTTATCTTTGAACTAAGATCAGAATTTTTTTTTTTAATCTTTTTGAGATAGTGTTTCACTATGCAGTTCAGGCTGGTCTTGAACTCACTCTGTAGCCCAGCTTGGCCTTGAACTTGCAGTTATCCTCCTGCCTCTGCCTCCTGAGTGCTGGGATTACAAAGCCTGTGCCGCCATGCCTGTTGATTCTTACATTCTTATTCAACTGGTTTAAAGGGGGAAAAAAAACTGTTGCTAGCTTTGTCTTTGAAGAATCAAAGAAAAATCAAAATGTTAAAACTATGTGGGAAAGTGTATCAGGCATCTTCTACGGGTTTCCTCATACTTGTTTGCTGACTCATGTGCCTGCCTTTTCCTTCTCAGGAAATGCTTGATATAATGAAAGCAATATACGATATGATGGGCAAATGCACATATCCTGTCCTCAAAGAAGATGCTCCCAGACAACACGTGGAGACATTTTTTCAGGTAGGAAAGATAACAGAAGTAGATGACAGAGGGACTAAAATTATCAGCAACTTTCCTCGTTTGCGAAAGCACTGTGATGATTTTAAAGAGTGAAAATGTATTTTACTGAAAGAGAAAAAATAGTCTTTTCCATATTACTAATTTTGTAGCGTTGGTCTTGAATTTTATTACACTGGTAGCTGTACTTTGTGAATGCTCACTATATCCTAAATAGAGCACTGAGCACCTCTCAGGTTTACAAGTTTTTGTTTCCATTCGCTTTGATGTTAAAAATCCTCATTAGTCCCATTTTACAGATGAGAAAACTTGAACTCAAGACTCAGCGTATTGCTTGAACTCTTATCATGTAAACAGTTTCACCGGCGTCAGAGGGACTCTCGTCTTTGAGAGCCACACTGGCCGTATGACTCTCATTTCCAAGAACCCACTAGCTCCTGCTGTGATGCGGGTCCTCCACATTAAACAAGCAGATGGGTTCTCTTTCACTTGGCTTCCACCTGTGGGGTTCGGGTGTGAGGGTCTCAAACAGAAGACTTAATGTTTTGTTCTTTTTTCCTTGTACAGAAAATGGACAAAAATAAAGATGGGGTTGTTACCATAGATGAGTTCATTGAAAGCTGCCAAAAAGTAAGTAATGAGAGGGAAAGAACTAGCACTGTAAATTTACAACAGCTACAGAAAGTAGTGCCACTTAGCCACCATGAACTAAGCATGACATACAGACCAAAGGCCTAAGCTTAGCATTTCTACAACAGGTCCGGCAGGCCTACCACTCTGTAAACAAATGCCGACTTACACAGTCTTTCAATCAACATTAAGTGTCTACTCTAAGGCAGGCTACTTAGGAAGCCCTGGAGATACAAAAATACCCATTTACTGTTTCTTTCCAAACCCTTTAATGAGTATTTATTACTGACAAATAATGGTCTTCCAACACAAAAAATAAAGAGCAGACATTTCTGGGGGAAAATGTAGGTGGTTACCTGTCTTCTGCAAAATGAATGTTAAGTTTACTTAGAATTATTTGACTGGATGTGTATGTAGAAGCACACTTAAAATTAAAAATGAAATCACAGAGACAAAGAAGTCTGTTGGCGCTTTAGGTTTTCTCTTTATTGTGAAGTTCTTGTTCTGTATCTTTCCTAACATCTGTTTGCTTTTCAACTTACCTTTTGAGGTGGTGGTCTTTCAGACAATTAACTTGGTGACATCAGCCTGCTTAACGATGTAGCGGTAACTTGGTTTCAAACAGTGGAAGCTGAAACTGGTTCAGCCACCATTTCCCGCAACTGAACAGTTCACAAAGAGCACTTCCATAAAACTGATAAGGGGGCCTACAAAACACCCTAAGTCTGTCCTCTAAGGTGGCTCACCTCTAAGGACAATGCTAACCTGAACACAGACGCTGCACGATTTGTGGATTCTTTAATCAGTGCTTTATGTTGGCACTGAAAGGCCATTCCTCTTCAAAGGCCACACATTCATAGGCATAACTGACCAACATAGAGAAAGGCGCATGATTACTGTCTAGATTCACTCCCCTTAATCCACCACCACCCTGCCTCCCACATCCCTAGCGCAAACCCTCAGAAGTTGGCGTAAGCTATCACACACATGGTATTTCCCTGCACCTGTATAAGTCTCTGTGATTTGGTGTTGTCTGTCTGGAATGCCAAACTTCTCATTTCTTCATTTTGATTTACCTCCTACACCTCTCTGGTTTCCGAATATCCAGCATTATGATTTTAGAAATGTTCTCTAAGGGCAAGTTAAATGAAATGTCCAAAGATTCTAGAAAACATCAGATGGGCCATCCATGGTGATCTAGGTGGCTAAGAGACAGGATGGCAACTACCTGTGCAAAGTGTGTGTGTGCGATGGCATAGGAGGTGGTGGGAGGATGCGATACTGAGGGCACAGGAGTGTACCATCCACTGTAGACACGCTGACCTGAAGCCCTGTGTTGCCTCCTTACAGGATGAAAACATCATGCGCTCCATGCAGCTCTTCGAAAATGTGATTTAACTTGTCAAATAGATCCTCGATCAATGGACAAATGTGAACTACTCCACCACACTTAAAGTTGGAGCTACCACTTTTAGCATAGATTGCTCAGCTTTACACTGAGGCACATTATGCAAACAAGCTTCGTTTTACTATAAAACAATCCCTGAAAGATTTGAGTTTTTCAGTTATAATTTGCATCCTTTTCATAATGGCACTGAGTTCATGAGATGTTCTAACTCATTTCACTCTGTGAATATTCAAAAGTAATAGAATCTGGCATAGTTTTTTGATTCTTTAGTCATGGAATTATTGAGGCTTTCACATATTAGTGATTTTAAAATATGAGTGTTTTTTGCTATTCATTTGTATGCATTCAGTCCTAGGATTTTAAATCATTTTCTAAAATATTTACATCTGTATTATTTCCAGAAATTAATTTCATTTCCTTACGTTTATATAACATTAACAAAGTAAGATTACTACAATTAAAAACCAAAAACACAGTAATTCCAGTTTCTATAGATTTCCCACCTTCTGTCATAGACATTAATTTATTTGGCATTTTTTATAACAACAAATTAGTTTATTACTGGATGTCAGCATATGCCTAATAAAATTTATTTTAATAAGCATTTTTTTTCCACATATTACAGCAAAGGCCTACAAAATATGTACGATTTTGGATTGGTTTAATCTCACAGGTGGACTCTATCCAGGATGCTATTGTTAAGTTCAAAGCAAGGATGTTTACAGACATAGGCAAAGGGTCAGGATATCTGTCCTCCTATACATAGTAATGCTTAATAAAAAGTAATCCTTGACAGTGTTAAAGACCAATTCCATCTCCTTTGTCCTGACTTCCCCACAGCATGTTTATATTACAAGCCGTTTGGGGTCAAAGAAACCTTGACTACCCCAAAGCCTACTAGGAACAAATAGCAAGCAGAATCCATTTCAAAAACAAGAGTGATTCTATCATATTGACAACCACTACCAAGATTTCACAGGAAGAGTATAAATGCTGAACAACTCATCTGGATTGCATTATAATGTAGCTCAACAGAGAACACCAACAATTCAGATTCTCCTTAATGATCTTAAGTCACAACTGTAAAGTTGCTACAACAGTACCACAGATACACACATCTTCCCTGTTTGGTAGAAATATCAAAGACCAAGAGGCTGCAGGAGGATGAAATCTGCAATTGTTTTTGCAACAATAAATCAGGTATCTATTCTGGTGTAGAGATAGGATGTTGAACGCTGCCCTGCTACCACCAGTGTAGACATTAAGAGTAGTACAATACATGTACACTGAAACCTGCCATCGCGTGTTTGTGTAAACTCTATGTGCACATTTTGTATTTCAAAAAGAAAAATAAAAGTGAAATAAAGTGTTTATTACTCTACCATAGTATGGATCTTTATTCCAACAAATTTTGTAAGTAAGCAATTACTAGATTTAAAACATTACTCTTTCCTTATGGCATTTCCTAGACTGTAGATATCTGTGGGTGGTACTGAGTATGAGGAAAATCAAAGCTGGACCAGTGGCCAGGCAGCTGCTGTCGCTGGCATGATCTGGGTATGATGAGGGACTAGACAGGTGATGAAATAGCGTGCCATGCACTGAAAGGAAAGAAGAGCTCTCAAAGATGATGTGCATTTCTGCACTATGACCGCTTAGAAATTCATGGTGTTCTTTCAAATTAGAACTGAGAGTGCATCTGAAATGAGAACTGTAGAGGTCAAAACTGGTGTCTGAGGGGCAGAAAAAGGAAAGGCTTTGTGCAGCGCTTCTGGGACATAAGACTGTTACTCTGTAAGATTGTTAGTATTTTCTCATCTTTGTCCTGCGTGGTGTACCTCATAGTTTTGGATTTGGTTAGTCTTGAATCTCTAAAGCCGTTTCTTGCCAGTAAGACAGGTCCATTTGTTATTTTTTGTTTCTCTTCCTCAATTCCTTCCTCTAACAGGATGATCTGTAATACGCTTCTACTGTATAAGCAATTCTGAACTATATTTGTTAACTTATGTTCTACATGCTTTATTTTAAAAAAATAAGCAAAACAAAACCACTGAGAATACATGTAAGAGTTTTAAGATTTTAATTTCTGACTATCTACATATGTTCATCAGTAATTTGAGTCTACAAAAATGTAAAAATAACATTTACTTACATATAATCAATACCTAAAATTTAGGTAGTTTTAGTAGGTTGTAATAAACAACATACTTGTAATAGAATTTACATATTTTAAAAATTCTTAAAACTAGAATAATCTAGAAATAAATGTTTTTCACACACTCTACATTATAAAATACATATTTACAAATAATTTTAGTAAATTCACAAATGTTTTTCCACTATTTAAACTTCACAGCCTTGATAAATATAAAACCCAAGAAATGATTCCCCCAGAAATTTACAAAAATAAGTGTATAGCTATAAGATTACAAAACAAATTTTATAAATAAAAAGGCACTAGAAAAAATACAAATACATCTAAATCTTATAAACAATAATGGTTCTCGACACAAATAATCATAGAAGTTCTTTTAATAGCTTCTCCTTATTACACATTCTTTTTTATTGATGAAAAAAGTTTACTCTAATTCAGCAGGACTACAGATATATTCACCTTAACCTGTAAATACAAGTAATGAATGGTGGCCGTGATTTACAAAAATAAATAAACTGAACTGAATACAGGTTTGATAAGTACCCGTGGTCAGTGTCTGATGCTTATCAGCAGGAAAACAACTTTGTTGGCTCCCTTATTCAACAGCATACAGAGCAGTATGTTGGAATTTTGGATTTGATGATTATAAGGCTTCCCTGTCAACAGAAGAAAATTTAGAAGCATTAGTACCATGAAGTTATTCAACAGGTAAGAATATACCTAAAAAGACTCCAGAACTTAAGACAAATAGAAACAGGGTAAGAACAAAATGAGGGAACAAGAAACGGGAGAATTCTGTCTCTGAGCTTAAAAATGTATTTTTTGAAGTATCTGGAGCAGTAGGAAGCAGAGCGGTATTTAAATTCAGCCTCTCCCATTTGTCTCACTGTCAAACTCAGGCTAATTACTTCCCCACACTGCATTTTCATGACCTATAAAGGAGGGGAACAACAACGCCTACCTCTGAGGATCGTACTGAGAAGTCAATGAGTTTAATGCCTACACGATCTCAGCAGAGGAGGTGCCATGAAGTTTAAGTTCTCACATACTCAATAAAGAAATACAGATCAAGCTACGTGTCCCAAGACAAGTGAATATATTACTTAGAAAGAAAATTAAATCAGCCCAAGAAAGAACTGATTTCAATTTAGGGCAAGTAAGAAAAAGATCAATTATAAAAAAGTGTGCAATTGCAATGAATGTTATTTTATTTTCTCAGAAGTTGGGATTTTATGTCATTATAATATACACATGTCATAAGAAATGTGAAACTGTGTGGCTGAGAAGAATGTTTTTAAAAACTTACTTCTAA
>RJWT010024519.1:0-16470 GCA_004365215.1 Cuniculus paca | reverse complement strand
CCAGGGCCTGCAGATCTAAGCTGGTTAGGAACCTATGTGATGTTTTCTGGAATGCACATGGGAGTGGAACTCGGTCCAAGCAACTTCCACAGGTCTATCCACAGCCTGGAGCTGCTGCAAGAAGCTGGCAGCACTCCTGGCCCTGGGCTTATCCTGCCCAACTCCAAAATGGCTCCTGGCCAATCACTTTTTCCCATGGGGGGATCAAGTCCCCTGCACTCACCACCAACCAGTGCAGATCTCCACATCCATCACTCTTTTCCGCCACTGTGCCTCTCTGCAGAAACCTCTGGGGTCAAATTAAACCATGACCCCACATCTCCAGGCTTAACAGCTCTTCTCCCAGGGTGAGTCCAGCTACAGGCTAAGGCCCAGCCAGCCACCACCTTCTTCTTTGTTTAAGTTCTTTTTATTCTCTCTGTGGACTTCAATTCATATTTTAGATTCTTCCTAGGTCTAGGGGACCCACTTCCTTCCTTCTTGTCCTCTCCATGATGTTATAGTCCAGCATCTGAACTGTTTCTCTCAGAGAAACTGTTTACTCTGCTGCTTACTATTCTGCCACCTTTGCACGAGCAGGCAAAACCATTTGAAAGAAA
This sequence comes from Cuniculus paca, assembly GCA_004365215.1. Lineage (NCBI taxonomy): Eukaryota > Metazoa > Chordata > Mammalia > Rodentia > Cuniculidae > Cuniculus > Cuniculus paca. The sequence continues at coordinate 15,871 of RJWT010024519.1, read as the reverse complement.
CTGAAGATACACTTTCAGACCATGAAGACAGGTTTGCAGCTTGTGATTGCAAAAGGAAAGATTCTTTGAAAATATCATGGAACCAGGAGGTAACAATTCAATGGCTGTAAGACAACTCAAAGAAACATACTTAAGAATTAAAAATGTGAGTGAAAAAGCAGGGGTCAAGACAAATGACATCAGGACTCTATTTACAGAAATAATTTTGAAGAACTTCCCAAGCATGGGAAAAGGAAGTGACATTCAAATAAGTGAGGCATATAGAACTCCAGCTAGCCATAACCAAAACAAATCTATACCCAGACATATAATAATCACGATCCCAGAAATTCAACTCAAGAACAGAATATTAAAAGCTGTTAGAGAAAAGAAACAGATCACCTATAAAGGAAAACCCATCAGAATTATGGCAGACTTCTCAACACAAACCATCAAGTCAAGAAGAGGCTGGAGTGAAGTATTGCAAGTCCTGAATGAAAACAACTTACAACCCAGACTGATGTACCCTGCAAAACTTTCTTTCAAAATTAATGGAGAAACAAGATGCTTCCATGACAAAGAACAACTCAAGGAATTCATGAAACCAAACGAACCCTACAAAGAATACAAAAGGAAATTCTAGAGAGAGATAAAAAAGACCACGGTCTCAGGAACAATGGCAGAGGGAGACCATCAAGCAGGGGTAGTTGAAGAGGAAAAATAGGGAGCCAATGGCAGGAAAATAGCATGGCAGAGAACACATTGCAAGAAGCCATAACTATTAATGTAGATGTCCTCGATGCACCAATAGAAAGAAACACAGGTAGAGTGGATCAGGAGACAGGATCCATCAATATGCATTATACAAGAAACACATTTAACTAGAAAAATATTTATAGACTGAAAGTCAAAGGAGAGAAAACAATGCCCTATATGACAGGGAGCCGAAAAAAAAAAAGAAAAGAAAAAAAAAGAAGGAAAAGTAGAGGTAGCTTACCTATCAACTGCAGAATGGATAAGAAAGATATGGCATTTTATGGGGTGGAAACCTCAGTTACAAAGGAAGATAACCTCAAGGCTCTTGTAGGTGGATAGAGGCAACTTGAGATAATGCTCTTGGATGAAATGGTTCAGAGTCACATGGGTGAATTTTGTGTTGTCCCCCTAGTATAACAAACTAAAGCAGTTAGTGGGATCCAAAGTGCACAATACATATTGGGAAAGTCAAAGGGGAGGAATTATCTAAAAAGGAAAGGAAGTGGCCACTGTTAATCTATTTTCATGATGTGAAACTCATATTGTCTTCATTGTTTTGATTAGTTTTGTTTTATTCTGATTTGTTTGATTTTATTATACTTGATGGCATGGACAGCTATTTTAAAGATAACAAAATATATAATTGTAGACATCGAGGATGTCCAATTATCTTGTTTAGAAACCCTGTATTGCTTTCATTGTTTTATTTTGATTGATTTTACTCTATTCTTTGTTGTTTGATTGTATTATGTCTGAAGGTGTAGGCAACTATTCTGAAGATAACAAAAAGTGTTATGGTAGCCACTGATGTTTTACCAGTATCTTGAAGTTCTGTATCACTTTGATTGTTTTGCTTTGTTCGTTTCGTTTTGCTTTTTTTACTGCTTTTATTTTGTTCTATTTTGTTTGATTTTATTTATCCCTGATAGTATGGGCAGTTATACTGAAGATAACAAGGGGCATTATATTGAAGATAACAAGATAACAAGAAGATAACATTGGCATTAGCCATTATCAATTGCTTTTTACCCTGTTTAGAAGTCATGTACCATGTTCATCATTTTGTTGTGATTAACTTTATTCTGTTTTATTTTGTTTGGTTGTATTCTTTTCAAAATAAAAAATAAATAAACAAAAGTAATGATACACAAGTTATTGTCTATTGTTATTGGTAATGTTTTGTTAATATTATTTTTATTGTTTTGTTATAAAATTTTATTTTTTCATAAAATAGAAATAAGTATAAAGAAAAACAGCCAGTCCCATAACTGCCCGGCAGTGTCTATACACCTCCTGTATACCTGACCATGGAGTGGCAGGAGTGTATTTTGGTCCCATTTGCACACTGCCTGTAAATTAAAATTTAGGTTTCAGAAGCAGTATTCCATGGGAGGGAAGATTTTCTTCCATTCTGATGAAGGAAAGCAAATTTAGAAAATATCGTTGGGATGGGGGTTGTGTGTTATTGGTAAATCACTCACCTAGCATGTGCAAGATTCTAGGTTTGATTCTCAGCATGGCCAAATACGCACACACATAGTTGTTATAACAACTATTAATCTCTGAATGAGTGGATTATGTATCAAAATAAATATCCAATAAAGACTGTGATACCAGCAAATGCTTTCAGTTGATCAACATGACTCAAAAAGATGTTTACTGCATGGCTTCCCCACGTAAATCTGATAGATTGTAGAATCCACATTTAAATAATGGCAGGCAGAATGCGGAGAAAGAAAATGTTTTTAAAAAAAAAACTGTGGGTATATATAGCATACAGTGCTGACAGAATCAATAGAAAAGAAACTCGTAAGTTTTTTGAAAGCCTTTTATTTCCTCCTTGTCAAAAATAAACTTGAATCAAAATATTGAGGATTGCTAGAAGACATAATTAGCCCTTGCGCTTTCAATATCCCATAGGAAAGAAGTGGACTGGTGAAGGCCCACTTTAGATCTGGCCAAGAAGGATGGGGTAGAGGAAGAATTTCAGAGAACAGTGGATAGGCAGTTTCTTCCTGAGAGCAGATTCCGCAGCATTTCTCAAACCTAGGATATTGGTCCCACACCACATCTACCAGCAGGACTTCAGAATTGCTGCAAGCATGCTTCTGATGTGTCTTCCAATTTTCCCCTTTTGGAATGGCAGTTTGTATTTTGATTATCCAATTTTTGTCCCACAATTATTTATATAGAAAATGAAATATTATCTTTCTAGCTTATAGGTCTCTCTGAATGAAGAGGAATATTTTAAAGAAACTGATGGAGTTATAATGATTTGTCTTTACCTTAATGTTAGGGACATCCTTCATTAAATAGCTCATGGACACTGCATTGAATGACTATTGTATTTTATTTCCTATAGAGAAAGAAATAAAATAGTACCCACTACTTGGCCCACAAAAGTTCAATACTTATAAATAATATTAATGATGTTTATTGTGTGGTGTTTTACAGTTACTGTATGAACGAAGTAAAAAAGATTTGCTTATGATTGCAGAACAAAATGTAGATATTAGCAGCATCAGCAACCTTGATAATGAAAGAGAAAATGAGACAATACAAGAAAGTAAAATTTGAAAGAAAGCATGAAAGGAAGTGTATGGTTATAATTATCCTTATCTTATGAAGTGGATAGTAAAGAGATACTATAAGTATTACCAGGTAAGAGATCACAATTTTTGTATCTTATTTAAAGTTACAATGCCAAAATAGATGATAATAATGCTATAAATTTTTAAGGAAAGAGGAATAGAAAATTTTGCATATGATTCAATTCTTTTATTCATAGTGAGAATTCCATATGCCTTATTTAAAGTATATAAATAAAAACTTGAAGTTTAAACATTATTTAGAATTATAGCAGAAGAATTAAAGGAAGAAATTGTAGAAAAACTTAAATTTGGTTATTAGAAATGAGAATAAGGAGAGGTAGAATGAGAGACTGTGTATATTTATCATTTTTTGTCCTGTTGTAATCACTAACATGTGGATATATTTAATGAAAACCAAACATAGCACTTGTTATTTTTATGAGGAAACTTTTAAAGAAGTGTTATTTAAGTGTACCAAATCATAAAGTATACAAATTTCAAGTGTATAATTTAAGATCAAGATACAGAACATTTCCACCATCCTAGAAAGTTCCCTTAGCCCCTCCCAATCAACACCCTTTTTCACCCTCAAGTGAATCCAGCCGTTATATGAGATCAAGAACTCTGCCTGGCAAAACAATGAATTCAAAACTCTGCAAAATGGAATATAAACAAGAAAACCATAGGTCATCTGGAAGCAAAAGAGTTACATTTGAACTTGAAGAGTTCATTTGAACGTGAACTAAATGCACTCCTCAAACATCTCCCTCAGCTTCTTTAGGTCTGGTGTTAGTTGGAGGAAGGACAGTTTGAAATGCAGAGCAGAGAACTTCAGCACAGAGTTGAATATGGTCCTGACACACCAGTCCATGAAGCCACAGCCACATAGTGAGGCAGTGATTAATTTGGACACAATCCCTAAATCTTTACCCCGTCCCTAATCATCAGCAGGAAGGCTGTAGACATTGAGATGTACCTATTCATGCTGCAAAGGAAATCAGGACAATAAAGTTACCTAAATGATAAGCTACATTTAAAATTAATAGAAAATCCCAAATGGTGTGAAATTATGTCTTAATTAGACATTTTAAAACTTCTCCTCATGATAGAGTACTTTGGGGGACCGGTATCAAGCAGAAGGAAGTAATAGGTCTTCTGGAATGAAGAAATCACTCCTGGAGTTGTGACATTTTTTTTTCTTTTGTTGAGGAATCCCTCTGTGGCCTGGGGTGTGACACAGACAAAACTACGTTTTTGTATATCTCCAAATTATTTCCCCCTCCTCCCTCCCTAAACGCTTGCACTAATGTATTAACCCCATAATGTCAATGTTTTCCTGACATCTCTCCTAGAAAGCCTCTAGCTTCTCCCTCCCTGACCTCAGCACCTCTTCAATCCTCATACCCCTCAGGCACTCTCTGTCTCTCTCTCTGTCTCTGTCTCTGTCTCTCTCTGTCTCTCTCTGTCTCTCTCTGTCTCTCTCTCTCTCTCTCTGTCTCTCTCTCTGTCTCTATCTCTATCTCTGTCTCTCTCACCTTCTCTCTGTCTCCTTCTCACTCCTCTGTCTCCTTTCTCTCTCCTTCTCTCCCTCTCCTCTCTCTCTCTCCTTGTCTCTCCACTCTCTCTCCTTGTCTCTCTTTCTTTCTCTCTCTGTCTCTCTCCCTCTCTTTCTCTTAGCATTCCTGTGGCATCCTGGGTCACATCTGTCACAATGACACTGTTCTGTAATGACTTGATTAATATATATTCCACTCACTGGTCTGCAAACTTCTCTAGTAAGGATTCTGTGTTGTCCAATATGCTGGCCTCAGAGCCTGACCTGACCTACTTTTTCTGAGTAAAAAATTCAGTGAACAAGCAAGTAAATGGAGTAACTCAGTCAGCTATCTGTGCTCACGTGGTAGTTTTAACTAAGGTAACTAATTTATTCCCCTGTGAGCCAATTTAGAGTGAAAAGAGTGCTCACTGGACAGAACATTATGATCATATGCAATATCCAGGTCTGCCCTGTGGAGCTGGGGACACGATCATTCTAGCTTTAGTCCATCCTACCCAGGCTTGTTTTCCTCCTCTGCCACTGTATGATGGAATTGCATTGTCACCACTTTATCACTGTATCAAACACCTGAGATAATCAATTTATAAAGAGGAAAGTTATTTTGGCTCATAGTTTTGGAAGTTCCAGTCCATGGTAGGTTGGCCTGTTGCTTTTAGTCCTACAGTGAGGCAGCACATCATGACAACAACCTGAGGCACAGCAAAACTCTTTCCAAACAAAAGAGGAAAAAGGAGCAGTGTTCCCACTGTCTTCTTTAAAGGAATACCTGCAATGGCCTAGAGACTTCACACTGAGTTCTGCCATCACCCAACATCACCAGTTGGGGACCAAGCCTCTAACAAATGAACCTTTCTGTGGGGAGACTTAATATTCAAACTATAGCAGGGAATGAACTTCTCTACTGTACTGTTATTTCTGAACAAGATAGCTTGTGTTCTTTCCTTTGACATGGAGCATTCTGGGTAGCGCAATGGAACTGATACTTAGGATAGAGGTCAGAACTAGAGATAACACATGAAGAGTCATTCTCATTCACCTGGGGGTTAGAAGTAGTGAAATCATGGAAAAGAATAAGATGCAAAAGAGAGAGTGCTGGCTGAGATGACAGGCTCAAATTCAGGCACAGTAATACCTCAGTTCATGAATGCTTCTGTTCCTGAACAATTTTGTTTGTGAACAGAAGCATTTGGCAAAATTTTTCTTCCATTCACCTATTCTACCATGGTCATTTTTTCCATTCTGACATGTGGCCATGGCTTCCTCTAGTCGAGATTGCAATCACAGACAGACTTGCGCACATGTGCTGTGAAGCTTTGTTTTGTGCTTTTTATCATATACAGTATGTACAGTATTATTCAGTCCAGCTCAGTTCCAAAGAAAGTACAGTGCAAGCATGATGGTAAAAAGAAAGTACAAAGCAGCAATGAAGCTGACAAGACAGTGCAAAGCAATAATGAGTTAAGTAGGGTTAGTGTTCACTCTTCAGACTGTACTGTACTTTGCTTCATATTTTTGTGGTTAAAATATATATGTATGGTTCAGAATGGATTAACCTTATTTACATGGATCCTTTTGGGAAAATGTGATTCAGTTCATAACCAAGATTATGGAAGGAATTAAGTTAATGAGCTGCACCTGCACACTGAACATATTGGAAGAAAAAGGGGTTGAGTCAGAGGGCTGGACAAACTGGAAAACAAGAGAAATGTGTGAGCTCTAAGAAAATAGGAGCCACTTCTTCTTCATCACTATGTTCTGATTTTAACCCTATACGAAGATTTACAATATGTGATTAATCAATAAATGGAAAACAATTAAAATGGGAAAGGCATTAATTGATCAAAATCAGAGCAAAAGAAATGGCTTATGTTTGCACCTTGTTATTTCTTTATAAATAATACAGAGTTACAATCCTGTTTACCAAGGGACAAGGAGCCCTTTTTGTAGTTTTCCTTAGGGCCCCATAACTTGTCACAGTTAATGCAATTTTTCTTTTTTTTTTTTTTGCCATTCCCCCCTTAAATTCTTTCCTTATTACTCCTTAATTCCCTCTTAAATTAATCTTTATTTCTTCCATATCCTTTGACTCTAGGCATCTGCTAACTGATAGAGTCATCTTTCTACCTATCTACACATCTGACAGGAAACATTTTCAAAGTAAAATTATAAAATAATTAAATGTCCCAGGTAGATACATTCATGAGCTGAGGTGACTTATTGCCCTTCAGAGAAAGAACAACTCACCTTTCTGTGTTGGGCACTGAGAACACAGAAGGCACTGGAAGGATCATTACAAACTTGGTGGTGGGTCCCAAAAAGATCCACAGAAATGAAGGATCTTAAATACAGTCCTAGTAATAATGAGTGAAAGGAAATTGACAGAAGCCGATTCTTACTAAGATAACACATGCTCAGAATCAATAAAAGGGCAATGGTAATTAACACCTAAGCTGATAAAGGACAGATAACCAAAGAGTCTGAATTTTGAAAAAAAAAATCTCTGGGGAATGTAGCATATTGAAAGATACGTGGATCTAGTTGTCTTAGAAATAAATAATTCATTGTATTTTGTACATAATTGTATATACTACATCTGCTCTCTTCAACTCCATCAGCCAGCCTCATCCAACAAGATTCTTTTTATACAGTATTTATCAATTTGGTATGTATTTTTCGATAAGCATGATAAATATTTTTAAGAAACTATAGGTTAGTATTCACTTAAATATGTCCAACCTGTAACCTGCAGACCACTTGCTTTCTTTGTATTAATGTTACAAGAAAATATTTTAAAATATGGAAAGTTTGTTATTTATATGCATTAACTATATTATATATTTTATATGCTGACCACCAAGAACACCCCTTCACTAAATGCCATCCAGGCAATTGTGGCATCCATAAGTTGGATATGCCTGAGGAATAACCGCAATAGGCAAGGGCATGGGGTACTGCTAGGTATATCCATAAATTTTTTGTCCCCAGATCCTTTTGCAAGACAGCTAGCCTCTGCTGAGCTCTATATGAATTAGAAGAATGTTTAATCTTCCCAGGAATAGATTTTCCCACCTCCTTCCCTTCCCCCACGAAACAGAAGGGAGAACCCCAGGGGAAATAAGTTTCTTTCAAATGCAGGCCTTTGGAAATGGATTTGCTTTTCCATTTTTTAGATTATAAAAAAGTGAAATAGTATTCTTTTTTATATTCCACAATTCTTGGTCATGTCATGACTCAACTGGGGCGAGTGGAGTCCCATCATTAGAGAATGTGTGGTTTCAATTTGAGCTCTAATAAGCAAGTTACTGGGTTTGAATCCAACACTTGGAAAACAGACAAAAGAATAATGTAGCTCTTGAATGCTACACTGCAGCATTAGCCAACAGGCCCATGGGAGGACCACTTAATTCTCCAGAAGAATAACCATTGTTTGAAGTACTATTTAGTATGTATGAAGGCCTAGACTCTGTTGTTATACAGTAACTTATAGATTTTTATCAGTAGAGATATGAATACTTTCTGTTTGATAGAGATGATAACTCCAAAGATAGTTTTATTGACCTATTAGGCATTAACTAGTTTTATCTCTAATTTAGTAAACTTACTTAAAACTCCTTCTCCAACTAATTATATAAATGTCCATTTTCAAAAACTATTTAAACTACCATTACCATTTTATTGATCCCTTCATTAATGAGTTAAATATATTGACACATAGTCACAACATTTACATGAGATGTTCTAAACTGCTTCTTAAAAGTATGTACTTTGACCTTATCTGTGTAAACTTAAGCAAGTTAAAATTTTTGTCTCAGTTTCTATATCAATAAACTTAGAAGAGTATCAATAAAATTAAAGGAATATCTTGCAGGGTGGTTGTAAGAATTAGTTTAGTTAATGTTTATAAAGCACTTTGAAGCATGCTGTGAAGAAGTAAGTGCAGTATAGGTGTTTGTTACATAAATTTAAATAAAAGTCTTTAGAAATTTTTTTTGACACTCAGACTAGCTCTGAGACTAGCTCATTATGTGGAATATTTACCCCCTCCTTTTCCTATCTCTGGGTCATTACCAATCTGAAGCAGAGATCTGAGACTTCCAAGATAGAAGGTAAGGTTATTAGGCAAGGGAAGACCCAAATTTTAATGGGAAAATGTTTTTAAAGAGAAAGTTGCATTACTCACCAGGACTGTTCAGAAGAAGGGTGTATGATAGGCTTTCTTATTTGACTGAAACATTCAACTTTTAGAATGGAAATTATATTCTGTAATTTCATAGATAAGGACAAAGATGTAGAGATGCTTGAACTTCATCCAAAGGTATTCATGCTGAACTCTGGTATAATAGGGCAGAGATGACTTCTGCATTGCACTTCAGGCCCTGTCCAAGAATGTTACAATTTTAAAAAGATGTTGGAGCAAGGAAGGAAGGAAAAAGAAAGAAGATGGGAAGGTTTAAAAAAAAAAAGATAAACTTCTCCAGCTCTCTCCCATCTCATTATTTTACCAAAGGGTAGATGTGATAGATACAATTTACCTTGGATCCTCTTAAGGTCACCAATATCATTTTATATGAAATTTTATTTCATAAACTTTATATAATACTAGCTTTATATATAAGCTAGTATTTATGAAAACCTACTAACACTAGGCACTTTAAAAGCAACAGACACCATAACACCATAAGTAATAACAGCAAACACATATAATACCATGTGCTAAGCACTATCCTAAATATTTTACATTACACTAATTCACTCAATCCTCCTAATAACCCCATAATTATCTCCATCTCACAGATCAGAAAACTTTCACACAGAGATGTTTAATTATTTGACTTGCAAATTCACTGTCATGCAAACAGTGAATAATGGAGGTTGGATTCAAACAGAAGCATTCTAACACTAGAGCCTTAGTTCTATATTATGACTAAACTGTGGTCTGGAAAAGAACTGTCTATTTTTTACAACGTCTCTCAAACATTCAATATTAGAACTTTCTTCCCAGCCTTTGAACAACATCCTTGATCTGAGGCAGATTCCACAAACTTACTAGTCACTCCCGTATAGTAAAAATTTTATTTGCCAGTGGAAAGTTTTGTTCAAACTAAACATTGTACACCTCTTGATGGAAGTGTACATCACCTCCAACACAATACTTATTAGGAAAAAAATGGAATTTAAGTCAGATTAAGCCTTTAGATTTAACAGCTAGTATTAGAGAAATATGCTAAGTGATATTATGGGAATATAAAGAAAAATTCAGAATGTGTGAAACTCTGGAATGTAAGACCTATTTTCTTTAATGTATTTTCTTTAACATATATTCTTTCTTTAACATAAATTTCAACAAGGTGGGAAGTGACTGGAAACCAATAGACTAAAACATCTCCAAAGACTGTTATGGATAGAATTGTGTCCCCTAAAAGAAGATATGTTGATAGCCTGGTACTTGTGAATGTAGTCTTATTTGGGAAATAGTGTCTTTGCAGGTATAATCCAAGTTATGAGGAGGTCATCAGGGTGGACCCTCTCCAGTATGACTGGTGTTCTTATAAGAACAGAAGAGTCAAGAAGACAGAGACACACAGGGGACAATGACCAGTAACAACATGCAGAAGCTAGAAGAAGCAAGGAAGGATCCTCTGATAGCAGCTCTGGAGGAAGATGGCTCTGCTATGAGCTCGGGTTCAAGCTTGTAGCTTTCTGTTTTGTTAGATCACCTTGTTTGCAATACTTTGTTCTGAAGCCTTGGGAAACTAATACAAGTGCCAATAAACAAAATGTACATATATAGACCTTGGATTCTAACTGAAACAAACACACTATAAAAATGTTATGAGACACTGATTAGACATGTGATGATATTAAGGAATTAATGGAAAACATGTAGGTGTAAAATTCCCGATAAATATGGAGAAATGGTTCTGAAGTCCAATGGTGCTTTTATTCTTTGATTTGATTGCTTTAAGTCCCTTTCCTACTCTTTGAAGGCAATATGTGAGAAGATAGGAGCAGCTCTTTTGAAAAATGAGACAGTACGGTAACCATTGCTGGTTTCTTATTGTCCAACTTGAAGGCCTGTAATGCTCTATTGTTTTATCTGGTTTTATATTACTTTGTTGCATTTGAGTTTGTTGTCTGTAAATGTATAAACAACCATTTTGAAGAAAGCAAGAGACACTAGGGTAACCATTGTTAATATCCTGTTGTTATGTTTTGAAAACCTGTATAGCTTGCAGTGTTCTATTTTGAATGTTTGACTCTATTGTGTTTTCTTTTGCTTTTTTTTGTTCTGTTTTGTTTTGTTCTATTCTCTTTAAAATAAAAAAAAGAAAGAAAAAAAAGAAAATATGTAGGTGTAATAATGATGCTGTAGTTATGCCTAAACAAAGATTCCTTTTGGTTTAGGAAGACTCAAAACTGAAAAACTTTATAAGATGAAATATTAGGGTGTCTTAGATTTGCTTCAGGATAATTTAGGAGATAGAGAGTGGTTGAGATTATAAATTAACCAAGGTTGGCCACAAACTGATAATTAGTGAAGTTGAGTGATGGATACTTGGGAGTTTGCTATACTATTCACTCTACTTTTGTACGTATGCTTGAAATTTCTCTCAGTTAACATTTCTTTAAAAATCCAATTCAAATCAAATTTTTAGAGCATTTTAGAATTGTCATTTTTTTTATAACTTGTCTTCTACCTCCCTGTTCTCCATCTCCAAGTTGAGGTTTAAGATAATAGTAGAGGAAAAAGGTAGTAGAATGTGATCTTTTTTTGGTTTGTTTTTCTCTGGTACAACTCCTTCTACCGTCGAATCTCCTTGGGTCAGGTTAAGGAGGAAGAATTAGAGGAAAAGTGGGGAAATACTTTTGTAATGCAGGTAGGACTCTTGGTAAATTTCCTTGGGTTGTTAAATGTCCTCATCAGTCCACAAGCACAATTCTTGTCTTCTCTTTCATGGGGTACCAAACACATGGCTAGGATACTGGTACTGTTACACTTCTAATGAAAATGTCCTATTTAGCTAATCTCTTACAAACAACCCAGGGTCTCTCTTCAGTTGTACAGTCCTGGGATATTCCAGTTGTTCCCTTCTTTTTTATTTTGAAATGAAAAAAGAACAAAAACGTTGCTGCAGAATTTCAAAATAACATAATGGGAAATTAACAATGGTTAATATGTTGTGTATTATTATCTTCAAAGTAGTTGTGCAGATTACAAGATACAGGCATGAAAACTTATCAATCAAAGCACAAACTGTTCTTTACGATAAATTGAGATTAGTAATATAATTATCTGCTATATATATATTTGTGTATATATATACATATTTTTCCCTTACTTCTTTTCTCCTTTCCCTCATCCCAGTTGTTCTTTCCTTTTGAGCAGGTTCTTCTCCTTTCACTTTTCTGTCTAGTGTACATTTTGGATCCTATTTACTCTTTCAGCTTCTCACAGTAGGGAGACACTATGATGTTTACACATGTGAATCATTTATTTCACTTATGAGTATGGTCTCAAATTGCATCCATTAACATATAAAAACCTCGAGTTTATCCTTGTTTATAGCTGAGTAGTACTCCATTGTATAAAATAGCACATCTTTTATATCCATTTCTTGGTTGACAGGCACCTGGGTTGTTTACAAGATTTAGTTATTACAAATGGTACTACTATAAACGTGGGTGCATATATATCGCTGTGGTATGATGTTTTTAATTCTTTTGGGAAAATACCCAGAAGGGGAATAGTTGGATCAAAGAGGACATCCAATCCTAGCTTTTTGAGGCATCTCCACATTGATTCCCATAGTGGTTGCACCAGTCTACTCTCTCACCAACAGTGGAGAAGGTTCCCTTTTCCCCACAACCCTACCAGCATTTGTTATTGGTTGATTTCTTGATGATAGCCATCCTTTTGGAGTGACATGGAATCTCAGTGTTATTTTAATTTGTATTTCTGGAATGACCAGTGATGTTGAACCTTTTTTTATATATTTATTTGCCATTTCTGCTTCTTCATCTGAGAAGTGTATATTCATCGCTGATAGCCATTTTTTGATTCGGTCTTTGAATTGTGCTGAACTGATTTTTTTCAACTCTTTATATGTTCCAGATAAAAGTACTTGTCTGAGGGACAGATGGTTAAAATTTTTTTCCCATTTTGAGTGCTCTCTTTTCACTCTGTTGGTGATTGCTTTTGATGTACAAAAATTTTTTATAAGATGAGATCCCCATTATTGATTCTTTCAAGAGCTTCAAACTCCCTGTGCAGCTTGGGTTTCATTCATACCCCTACATCTTCAAGACTTCTACCTACTTTGTCTTCTAGCAGATTTAGTATTTTGTTTTAATATTTAGATCTTTGACCCAGTTTGACTTTAGTTTAGTGCAGGTGATAGATATGCATCTAATTTTAGTCTTTGACATGTGGAAAATCAATTTATCGGGATATCTTTCTTCCAGTGAACATCTTTGGTCCCTTTGTCAAAGATAAGGTGACTTCATGTCTTTGTAGTTCTAATCTGTTCCACTTATCTTCAGGTCTGTTTGGTTTTTTTCCATGCTGATTTTATCACAATAGCTTTGTAGTATAACTTCAAGTCAGGGATTGTGATGCTCCTTGCCTTGCCTTTGTTGCCCAGGATTGCTTTTGCTATTCTGGGTCTCTTTTATTTCCAAGTGAATTTTAGGAATGCTTTCTCTAGATCTGTGAGGTATATCGATGGTCTTTTGATCAGAATTGCATTAAATCTGTATAACAGTTTTGAGAGTATTGCAATTTTCAGTGTTGGTTTTTCCTATCCATGTGCAAGGGATATCTTTCTATTTTCTGATATACTCTTCAATTTCCTTTTTTTTAGGGTACTGTAATTTTCACTAAAGAGATCTTTTATATCATTTGTTAGTTTGATTCCTAAGTATTTCATTTTTTTGAATGTTATTGTGAAAAGTTTGTTTCTCTAATTTCTCTCTCAGTGAGCTTGTTGATTTTGTAGAGGAATGCAATTGATTTTTGAGTGTTGACTTTGAATCCAGCTATGCTGCTGCATTGTCTAATTAACTCTAGTAGTCTTTTGGTGTAGCATTTGGGGTCTTCTACGTAGAGTATCATGTTATCTGCAAATAATGATAAGTTAAATTCTTCCTTTCTTACCCTTATTACTTTCATTTCTCTGTCTTGTCTGATTGCTCTGGCTAATATTTCCAGAACTACATTGATACGAGTGGTGATAGTGGACATCTTTGTCTTGTTTCTGATTTTAGGGTGAAAGTTTTCAGTTTTTGTCCTTGTTGTATGATATTGGGTGTTGGATTGTCATAGATGACTTTTATCAGATTGAGGTAAAGACCATCTATTCCGATTTTTTGTAGGTTTTCTTTTATCATGAATGTGTTGGACTTTAGCAAAAGTTTTTTCTGTATCTATTGAGATGATCATGTGATTCTTGTCTTTGTCTCTGTTGATATCATGTATTACGTTTATTGATTTGTGTATGTTGAACCATCCCTGCATTCCTGGAATGAATCCCGTTTGGTCATGGTGTATAACCTTCTTGATGATTTGCTGCATTCTGTTTACTAGTATTTTATTGAGAATTTTTGCATCTATGTTCCTTATGGGGATCAACCTGTAGTTCTCATTTTTGGTTGGATCTTTCACTGGTTTTGGTATCAAAGTAATACTTGCTTCTAGGAATGAGTTAGGGAGAATTGCTTACCTTTCAATTTCATTAAAGAGTTTGAGGAGTAGTGGCGTTAAGCTTTCTCTAAATTTCTTGTAGAATTTAGCTCTGAATCCATCAAGACCTAAGTTTTTCTTTGTTAGTAAGTTTTTAATTGCATTTTGAATTTCATTAACTGAAATTGATTTATTCAGAATTTTTTTATCTTCTTGATTCAGCTTTGATAATTCATACATTTCTAGAAATCTGTTCATTTCTTCTGTGTTTTCTAGCCTTTGCAAGTAAAGGTTTTTGAAGTAGGTATTGATGATATTCTGAATTTCCACAGGGTCTGTAGTAATTTCACCACTTTAACGCCTCATTGCATGAATTTGAGTTTTTCTTTCCTTTTCTTTATAAAGTTGGTTAGGGGTTTATCAATTCTGTTTATTCTTTCAAAGAACCAACTCTTTAATTCATTAATTCTTTGTGTTGTTTTCTTAGTCTCAATTATGTTAATTTCTGCTCTGATCTTTATAATTTCATCTCTTCTTTGTTCTTTGGTCTTGACTTGTTGTTCTTTTTCTGGAAACTTGAGGTGCAGCATTACATTGTTTATTTGTGCTCATTCTGTTTTCCTGATGGAAGAATTCCCTGCTACACATTCCCCCTTTGTACAAATGCTTTCATTTCATCCTTCATATTCCAGTATGTTGTATCTGCATTTTTATTTTACCATAGATATTGTTTAATTTCTACTTTAATTTCATCTGTGATCTATTGGTTTTTCAAGAGGGTGTCATTTAACCTCCATGTGTTTATGGTGTTTTTGAAGTTTCTTTTGCCATTAATTTCCAATTTCAGTGCACTGTGGTCTGATAATATGCATGGAATAATTTCAGTTCCTCTGCATTTTCTTAAGTATGTTCTATGGGCTAGTATATGGTCTATTTTAGAGAACATTCCATGTATAACTGAAAAGAATATGTATTCCAATGTTGTTGGGTGGAACACTCTGTAGACAGATACTAAGTCCAGTTGTTGATATGTTAGTTTCAGTTCTGTTCTTTGCCTACTTGATTTATCTTTTTGTGACAATGCAATATTAAGGTCCCCTATTACAACTGTGTCATTGCTCATTTGATTTTTCATATCTATTAATATTTGTCTAACACAGTTTGGTGCTTCATTTTTGGTGCCTATATATTTATGATGGCTATCTCTTCCTCGTGAAGTTGTCCCTTAACAAGAATGTGATGACCTTCTTTATCTCTTTTGATCATTCTTGGTTTGAAGTTCACTTTGTCTGCAAACAGAATAGCTAC
>RJWT010024518.1:0-16455 GCA_004365215.1 Cuniculus paca | reverse complement strand
GATATGTCGATCTTGTATCCTTCCATTTTGCTACACTTTCATTCATGGTAGTAGTTTATTTTGGGGTGTGTGTGGGCGCATGAACGCTCAGGTTCACTGGGGTTATGAAGATGGCATCTGCAAATAAAGTTTTGCTTATTCCTCCCTAAATAGTTATTTTTAATCAATCTTCTTCCTTTTGTTTTATAAAACTATCTACAATTTATAGAATAATGTGAATAGAAGTGGAATGGCATCCACACTTTATTCCTGATATTACAGGGAAACTCTTTTTTTTTGCGGCACTGGGGGTTGAACTCATGACCTTGTGCTTGCCAGGCAGGCGCTTAGACCGCTGAGCTAGATCCCCAGCCCTTGTCTTTTTGAGACAGGGTCTCACTATGCCGTTCAGGCTGGCCTTGTACTCACTTTGTAGCCCACACTGGTCTCGAACTCACAACGATCCTCCAGTCTCAGCCTCCTGAGTGCTGGGATTACACTGGGGAGCTACCACACCCGGCTAAACTCATCTTTAACTGTTAGCTGTAGACTTTTCTCTGGATTCTCTTTATTGGTTTGAGTAACATCCCTTGCATTTCCAGTTTGAGATTTTTTTTTTTTTAACCATGAATGATGTTGGATTTTTCCAGATATTTTTCCATGTCTGTTGAGATGATCATATGATTTTTGTCCGTTTTTATATTAATATGATCAAAATAAATATATTAATTGACTTCTGTTTTAAACCAGCTTTGCATTTTTTCACGCATCCCATGTGGTCATGAGTCCCTTCTAGGCGCTACAGCAAAAGTGGTGATTTCTTTGAGGTGCCTGACCTTGCTTGAAGCACCATGCCGGAAGAGTCTGTAGATTTAGGTCCTTAAGTTCTGAGAAATTGAATTCCATAATTTCTTTGATTATTTATTCCTTTCTGTTTTCTTTCTGCTCATCTTAAAAATAAAACTGCTGTAAATAAGATATTGAAATGCTTGGGTAAAACCTAGTGTTCTTAGTTTTTCTTGTATTTTTATCCTTTAAGGTTTTTTTTCCTATTTTATAGGATATTTCCTAGACTTAAAGTTTTCTAAACATTAGAATGACGTTAGTTTTTTTTAACAGCAATCCCAAAAGCTAGAAGATACCTGAGCAGTGCTTTCAATTTGAAGGAAATGTAACTTTTGACCTCGAATTCAATACTCAAACTGTCAAATTAAGTATAAGGGTAGAAACCAAAAAACAGCAGGATTTCAAAAAATGTGTCTTTTTCTTAGGAAACTACTAACCAGATTAGATGATGAGCTCTGCCAAAATGAGGGCGTATACCAGCCGGAAGGAGCTGTAATGCAGCGAAGAAGTCCACTTGGTTTTCAGGGTAGTGTTGATGGGCCATCTCAAGAGGACAGTGAGTGGCCAGTCTGGAGCCTTGGGAGTTCAGATGTGAGCCTGTCAGAAGGTTTTAAGAGAAACAGCTTCAGGAAGATAAAAGTGGTATAATTCTTAATTAAGTTGAATGTGTTAAGAGAAGTCTCTACAAATTAAGGAGAGATTAGCAGTCACTTACTGATAGGTATATGTAAATAGTAACAACCAAAGACAGTTTAGTTGCTAACTCCAGGGAAATTTAAATGGTTATGAAGGATTGGAAACTTGCTTATATACCCTTCATGTCTCAGCTATGAGACATGAAGTACATTAGCTTATGAATGTCATTGTAATAATTTGCATAGTAATATAAAATGAGCAGTACTGCTAACCTATCTAAAATCATATTGCTTAGACTCTCGGGAGGATGGGGGAAGTGGAAGTGGGAAAGAATGCAAAGGGAAAGCAAAGCCTTTTTTTCTGGAATAGTAAGTCGCTAGCTAATGTTCAAATGAAAAATCAAGAAAGAGCATTAAAAGCCACACAGAGAAGTGGCCATCACTTCCAACATAGCCAGTTAGGAGTTAAAAATGACCGTATCTGGAGAATGGCAGTTGCAGTGGAGGAATTGTGAGTTGGAAAACTGCTGTTTTTCAAAATCTCAATGTGAAATCATTTGATTCTTTCAGCTCTTGCACATACAAGTGTAAATTACAAAGAATAAAACTTTAAAATATGACTGAGAAACAAACTGTGTGTTCTTTGGATGTGGGCAGGACCTTTGACCTTCTATAAGTAGGGTAAGGATGGTGCGACTACCTCATTGTGTGTTCCCTGAGTGAATCAATCTTGTATCTTGGAATGCCTTATTTTCCTCAAAAACAATTATTTCAGGTTGATGTTTTCTACTCCCGCCTGAGATTCTTGTAGTTGTTGAATGTCAAGGCAGGAGTCTGGGCTTCACCTTTCCTCGTTGAATCGTTCCCATCATGGGTGCTTGCTTAATTCCCCTGTCTGCAGTCTGGTGGTGTTCATCTGCTTCTTGCGTCCTAGTTTTAGAATCCCTTTGACTTTATGTCCTGGAAAGTAAGGGACGGTCTCTGTTTAGGTTGTAGAGTAGCTTTACCGGTTGGAAGGCTGAGGGAAGGATGTGGGGGTCAGATTGCTCTTTCCAGGCTGTTAGGTTTTTTGTTCTTACCCCTCTGTCATGGTGTTACAGAGGTAACTTGTCTATAGGTTTTGAACTTTATTAAGGTTCAGGGACTTAAAAAACTGCTTGATTCTTCATTTTCTTCATTGCTTACTTGGCTTTCAGTTTTCTTTCTTGAATCAGTTACTAATGTACTTACTCAGCTCCTTTGCAGTTTACAAATTTCGTTGCCATCATCTTCCCTTTTTTTTCCACTCTGTGGTTGGTTGGTGTTGATGTTTTGTTTTTTAGTTTCCTGGGGATGGAACCCAGGGCCTTGGTTTTATATTTAAAGAACAGAGACAGAATTATTTACTGTAATTTTTGTTATACTTGGGGAGAAAGTAGAAGTGAATTTATATGTTAAATCTACAGTGTTTAATTGTTCAGTATTCTCTTTTGAAATAGGTGCCCCAGATGTATAATTATAGGAAAATGTTTTCTGTTTTATAAGAACATACCCACGTATTATCCAACAAACAACTTAATTTTGATCTCTGCTCTAATCGGTGTTGACTTCTGTTTTCCCTTAGTCTTGTTGTTCAAAGGTAATTTGAAAAAATGGTTGGATACTGGCTATTTGTATTTATGCTTCCAACTTTGAATTCAATTGTGAAATTTTAGTTGGACTAATCAGTGGTAGTTTGAGGAAATTTCAGTCCTTATTTTCATATTAGTTGCAAAATGTTTTGTGTATTATAGCTTCCCTGACTCTAAGACAGTATTTTAAATAACGTAAATTATCACAAATGAAAAGAAAATGTATCACTCCTTAGTGAGAAACAAAGTTCAGAATTAGGGGTTATAGTAGTGTTCTATTGCTTCATAATTCTATTTCTTAAAGAAGATAGGATTGAAATAATATCTTAGAGATAAATTTATCACACAGAACAGTCTCAGCATTTCTTTTACCAGCTGTGTTTAGATTCTTAGTCTCTCTAAATCTGTTTGTTCACCAGTAAAACGGAGTCAGGACAGGAACCTACCTCACTGGGCTGTGGTCAGGCCGAAGGAGAAATGCTTGTGTGTAGTATGATTCCTGGCACTTAATGCTCTACAAATAATAGCTGTTTTTATAAAGTGATCAATCACAGATGATCCCAGGTTGTAGCCTTAATGTTGTTCAGGTGTAAAGTTTCATCTCATGTGGACTTTCTGTTGCTTATCTCTGCTTTGGGCAGAGCGTAAACAGGAAGAGCTCAGGCTCTTTTCCCTCCTGCTCCTAAGTCTTTCATCTGGACCTGCTGTGGTGAGTGGTTCTTAAGCGTTTTTAAGGCACGTGTTCCATTATCAATCTTAGAATCCTCTTAAATGGACATGTGCCCATTTTGCACAGTGGTGGTGGTGGGGTACATGGTTCTCCCTTTGCAGGTCTATTTGTGGAACTTTTATTTGGAGAAAAAAATTTATTTCAGTACAAAATAATCAGAAGGTTAGTGATTTAGAGTCTTGGATCTCCAGGGAATTTAGGTTTCTTTCTTCTCATGACTTTTAATCATTTTTTCTGATTCTAGTAGAGGCAATTAAGTTATCAGCCATGTTCTACCTGGCAAGTGTGAGGTCCTGAGTTCGATCCTTGGTACTAAAAAAAAGAGGAAAAAAAAAAAACACCTAAAACCATGCTGTTGGGCTGGGCACAGTGGTGCAGACCTGTGTTCCCTGCTACTCGAGAGGGTGGTATAGGAAGATAGCAAGTTTGAGGCAAACCTGAATGACTTAGTGAGACCTTGTCTCAAAATAAAAAATAGAAAGGATTGGAGATGTAGCTCAGTGGTAGAGCATTCCTGGGTTCAATCCCCAGTGCCACACACACTCAAAAAACCAAAAACCAAAAACAAACCAAAAAACAAAACAGTTGTGCTGCAGCTTGGTAGAAGATATTAAACCAAAAACCATTGGTTTATTTGAAGCTGAGTTTCCTAACAGGCTTTCATCTAAAAGTGCCAAAATGGCAGTCGGAAATATGCACACGTTCATTTATTTATGTATTGATTCATTTATTCGTTCATTCATTCTGACCAGGAAATAAGTAGGTGGATTTATTGTGAATATTCATAGTATCATCAATATTTCTCTATAAACAGAAGTAGATAACAACTTAAACCACTTAGCTTAAATCAGTGTAAACTGTTTTTCTAACTGTATTTTTTATATTTGCCCTGTTTTTTTCTTTTGTTTAAAATGACTAAGTCAGCCTGGGGGTGTAGCTCAGTGGTAGAGCACTTGTTAAGAATTGCAAGGCCTTGAGTTGGACCCCTAGCACCAAAAAAAAAAAAAAAAAAAAAAAAGTTAGTCTGGTTAAACAATAAAGTCATAAAATGGCCTTCAAAGGATTTGAGGTTTTTGTTCTATCAGTTTCCTATATGAACCATATGCTTTCTTGTACTAACTGTAGGTGGAAAAGAAGAAGGTGAACTAATTTTAACATAACTCCATTTGTATTTGGAAACTACTTTAGAAATAGTTTTTTGAGTAGGATTACATAACTTCTTAAACATGTTTGGTACCCTTCTAAAAGATTTCTTAACTAAAAGTTACAATCAGGCAATTTCAGCTTCTAGAAAATATCTTTGAATTTGAAAAGTAGTAAAAAAAAAACCCTTTTAGGTGACTGAAATAGCTGTTGTCTAGACATAGTGTGTGTGTGTGTGTGTGTGTGTGTGTGTGTGTGTGTGTATGTTTTTTTTAAAGTTTGATATTTTGGTTTCTTGGTACAGAAACAATAAAAGTAAATGTTTGAGAACTAAGAATACACTAAGTTATATTCTTCTCTGCTAAATACACAGGGAAATAGAAACATTTCAGAAGTATGTTTCAAAATAATAAAAAGAAATTGATAATGAAATGAAAGTGATATTCTGTTTACCTAGTGAGCCCAAAGAGATGAGGCATACATGGGACTTCTCTTTTGTACTAAATAGCACTTTATAGTTAAGAATTTTGTTATTGATTGATTACTTTTCATTGGTAATTTTCCTAAGCTGTATGTCTGGTCATTAAAATCAGTGTCAGTGTAATATATTACTCATTGATTACCATTTGATATGACTAATGTAGAAAACTTTCACGATCCACTAGAATAGTTTCTTGTACTTTAGAATTCTGGCTAATTTTAGAGCTGAGACGGAAAATAGGAGTATAGATAATCAAGTGCTAAACAAATGTCTTATAAATGACTCAAGCTGAAACAAGTTAAGCAACAAAATAATGATAGAATTTAGTTTTTTGTTTGTTTGTTTGTTTGTTTTTTTGAGACAGGGTCTCACTATGTCGTTCAGGCCGGCCTTGGGCTCACTTTGTAGCCCAGGCTGGTCTCAAACTTGCAACAATCCTCCTGCCTCAGCCTCCTGAGTGCTGGGATTACAGGAGTGCGCACCACGCCTGATTAGAATTTAGTTTTAATTTAAAGAATAAAATAGATGCGATGAGTCCATACTGTGTCAGTAAATGATTCATAAGTGGGGGAGAAGGGACAGCACAGAAGAATTCCATAGCCTACATGGAGACTTCACTCCTTCAGGAGCTAGAGCGGGATAGCCCTCCGTCTGAGTGTAGCTGCACTCAGTGACTGAGCTCGAGGATGAGCGTGTGTTTGCCAGGAGGAGTCGCATGGGGCATCCTGGTCTGCGTAAAGGCACTCGGCGAGTGAGACGCACTGCTTCTCTTCTTGTGGAGGGGCTGCCACAGAGGTGGGGCCTGTCCTGCGGAGGTGTGTGTGCTGTGTCATGTTATTTGGGCTCTGTCCCTGGTGTATGGTTTTCAAACATGGGAAGACCCAAGAATCATGTTGGGTGCTTTCCTATAAAACAGTTTGCAATTAAACAAAGGGCTGAAAGAGAGCTGTTTGCAAATGAGAAAACTGTACTGAAGGGCAGAACTCAGCGGAAGAGAGAGTGACTAGTCAGGGTGGAGAGCAAGTACCTCCTCTTGGGGGATCGAGAAGAGTTAGAGGGGAGGCTGAGAGTTTCTTAGGCAAGTGTCAGCTTTAGAGGACAAATGCTCCCTCTCAGGAGGGAAGGTTGATGTGAGAAGAAGGAAAGGTATCGTAGGAGGTAGTCAGTGCAGGATGGTAAATTCCTGTGGTCTGCGTGTTCCTCTCTGCTGAACAGGGATCCATACTAAGATTGAGTAAGCGAGGTGTTCAGGGCCTTGGGAATAATCACTGTGCTGAACAGAAAACGGGGTGAACTTAACACAATAAAAATGTTGCCAAATTTAAATCAACAGTATATAAAAGGTTATGATTAACTGGGTGGAGCTTTTTCTAGGAATTCAAGGTTGATGGGACATTAAAAATTAATTTGTGGTAATTCACCATATTACTGCCTAATGTTAAAAAATATAGTCATATTAATTGATGCATTTGACACAGTCCAACATCCTTTCATGTTAATACTGAATAAAGTTGAAATAGAAGGGAACTTCACCTGGTAAACAGCATCTATAAATATAATGTGGCTTACAGCTAAAATCCTACTCAGTAGTGGAAGACCAAGAGTTTTCTGCTTCAAATCAGGAATAAAATAAAGACATTCATTCGTAACACTTTCATTTGATAGTGCATTGAATGTTCTTGCCAGTATAATCAGGCAAAAAAAAAAATCTGGATTTGAAAGGAAGTCTTTATTCATAGATCCATGGTCGTCCATGTACAGATTTAAGTGGGGAGATGCTTTTTTGTTTTTTAGTGTTACTAGGAATTGAACCTAGGGCCTTCTCAATCAGCTACATTCTCAGCCCTTTTTAAATTTTTCATTTTGAGACAGGATCTTGCTAAGTCGATAAATTGCCCAGACTGAATTTGAATTTGTAGTCATCCTTCCTCAGCCTGTTAGGTGTTGGGGTTATAGGCATGCAGCCACTGTGCCCATCTGAGATCCATGTTTTTTTTAATGGATCAGGAGACTCTATTATAATGATTCTTAAAATGAATCTATAGATTTGCAGTGCAGTCTCAATCTTAATTCCTACAGGGTGTTTTCTAGATATATGACAAGGTGATTCTAAAAAGCATGAGAATGGAAGAGCCTTGGAATAGTCAGACAACTTAGGAAATGTGTAATAAATTGACACACTGATGTTACCTAATTTAAAGACTTAGTAGAAAGCTCTGGTAACCTCAGTACTCTCATACTGACAGAAAGGTAGACAAATGTAACAATGAGACAGAATGGAGAGTTCAGAAATAAAAATAAACCCACCAAGACCTTTGTATCTGTAAAGCAGTGCAGAAAAGTCTTTTTAAGAAATGATGTTGGAACAATTGGAGCATATGTCAGACAGAAGAATCTCCAAAAAGAGTACAGACCTAAACATAAGACTGAAAAATACAAATCTTCTGGAAGAAAGCAGAGAAGCCAGGTGTGGCACATGCCTGTAATCCCAGCACTGTGGGAGACTGAGGCAGGAGAATTGCATATTTAAACCCAGCCTGGGCAATGTAGTGATTTTGTGAGATCCTGTTTCAAATAAAAAAGGGCTAGCGATGCAACTCAGTATGAAGGCCTTGGATTAATCCCCAGTAAAGAAAAACAAAAGCAAACAAAAGCAAAACAAAACCCAGAAAACAAATCTGTTTTGTTTTTTGTTTTGTTTTGTTTTGCCTTTGGCAAAGCTTTCGTAGCCAGAACAATGAAGTTAAGATCTGCAAAAGAATGAATGGATGTGAACTATATTTCATAAAATGGCAAAACTTCTCTGCCAGAGACACTTTTTAAGATGCCCTTAAAATACATGTATGTTAACACATACACGTACACACAGATTGAAAAGAAAGCCGTGGGCGAGAAGAAACATTTTTGCACAGAACATATCTAATAAAGGATTGTATTTTCAGAATATTTGTATATTTTTAAAAAACCTCAAAATGTCCATCAACAGTTGGTGGATAGATGTGGTATAGCTGTATGATGGAATGCTACTCAGCAATGAAAAAGGGATAGATCTCTGATACGTGCCGTGGTCATACACGCCACACTGTGGGTGATGACTGTGAAGTAATTGTGCTGAACGAAGGAAGCCAAATCCTCCCTTGCCTTGTGCCAAAATGAGTAGCTAATATATGATTACATTTATGTAAAAACCTAAGACAGGCAAAGTATAAGATAGAAATCTGTGGGCAAGGCAGGGAGGGAGAATGAGAGAGATCGTCCAGGACCTGAGGGAAACTCTTGAACATGCCCACAGCATGAACTGGGGAAGGAAAGTCCAGGTGCATACATACATCAGTGATTGCTGAAGTACATATTTTAAATATTTGTTGTTTCTGTTATGTTAGTTCTAATTCTGTGAGATTGTTTAATAAAAGGAAAACTTTTTGCAAAGATGAGTAGTAATGCAGTTGGAAATTGAAAGACAAAGTGAGACGAATAATATTGAATATTTACATGTCACAAATTATTATGAAATTTCTCTTAATTTTAGGTCTTATGTAGTTGCCACTTCTGTGTTTAAAGTTGAAATGTCAGTGGACGTATGAATGTAAAGATAAGAAAAATGACATCTCCCCCTTTTCCCTCCCCCTTAAGGAGCGACAGTTCCTTCAGATTCTTTGTGTTCTTCTTCGTCTATATCTGTCAGTTTGCTGTCCATGTGCTCCAGGCTGCGGGGTTTCATAACTGGGGTAATTGGTAAGTCTGTTTATGTAACCAACTTGAATTTTTGTTGTCTTGATCCATATAGGTAACGTAGAAAAGCCAGTTTAGCAGAAGCAAGGAAACAAAAGCAAAAAAATTTAAACATTTTTTCCTAAGACATAATGTTTGGAGAAACTGTTCTCTTTGAAGGTTGCATTCCTGTTTTTAAAACAGCATATTTAGTTTAAATAAAATGCATAAATACATGTGTGTTTTAAGAGCATTTAGTTTAAATGGAGTGCATATAATGGACATTAAGAGGAAAAACACAAAATAGACTTAAAAGTGATCAGAGAGATAGGAGGACCCAAAAATTTCGGGAGAGAAAATATCAAGAATTTGAAAGGAAAGAACAGCTTTTGTGTGTAAAGCACTATTTTAGGTATCAAACAATTTTGTTGTCCTGTTGTATTTTTTTGGTGGTACTGAAGATTAAACCCAGAGCCTTTGCACTGAGTTACATTCCTAGCCCTTTTTAAAAATTCTGAAAAAGGATTTCACTGAGTGATCCAAGTTGGGCTCGAACTTTTGGTCCTCCTGCATCAGCCTCCTAGGGTGCTAAGATTACAGATGTGCACCCCATGCCCAGCTCACATGTGTACTCACACACATATTTGCATGGATATTGGGCTGTTGTCTTGGGGAGGTTGAGTCATTGTGTACATTCACACACATCGTTAAACAGTGGGCTCACCCAGAGGGTCCCTCGGGAGCCTGGGGCAGAAGTTAATGGCAGAGGTCTCTCCTTAACCTGGAGTGAAAGCCTCTCCAGTAAGGCATGCCATCTCCACAAACATGAAATGGAAGTGTGCACATGGCAGGCGTGTGCAGGACTTCTGTGTAGTGTTGCCTTTGAATCAAGTGGTGCTGGTTGTCAGATACCTCTGGGAAGTTTGCAAACAAACTCCTAATGGGCATATATACACTCAGCGGGCTTACAGAGATATTTTAAATCACTCTTGGAAAAAGTGTTTTTTGTTTTTTTGCAGCACGGGGGATTGAACTCACGACTTTGCGCTTGCCAGGCAGGCACTTAGGCCGCTGAGCTAAATCCCCGGCCCCAGGAAAAAGTGGTTTTCATTATTGTTTTACATAGTGACGTGTTTGGCATTGGAAAGGAAATGTTTTAAATATTTTATTTATGCTTGCTTTAATAGCATAGTTTTTTAAATTGTGAAATTGAAGTAATTTCTTTTGCTTTTATTTTAAATTTATGTGAAAAATGTCAAAAGTGAACAGAATAGCATATTATTAGTACTGAAGAGTATAGTAATGAAAGGTATGTGGGATGGCCTGCTTAAGATAGACCTTGCATAATTCAGATATTTTAAATCTTATAATTTATTTTGAGGTAATTGCAACCTGACATACAGTTGTAAGAAATACATGCCAAGCATTTCCAGATACTCTTTGCCCATTCCCCTAGTGTGAAATTTTGTAAAATATAGAAACAAGGACCTTAAGATTGGTGGTGAGGTACCTGACATTGCTGTCACCAGAGAATTCCTCCTGCTGCTTTTTCATAGTCGCCCTCATAGGTCCCTCCCTCCTTACCCCACAAGCCTAATTTGCTTGTCATTTGGTCGCCCTGGTATTATGAGAGAGTTGTGTAAATGCAGTCAGACAGTGTGCAGCCTTGGGTCTTTTCACTCAGCATCATTCTCTGGAGAGTCATCCAGGTTGGTCCATATGCGTGTAGTTTATTCCTTTTCATTCTTGAGTAGTTTGTGGCTTGAATGTACCACAGTCCTTTTCTTGTTCTTCAGCTGAACATCTGGATTGTTTGCAGTTTGGAGCTGTTGTGAAGAAAGCTGCTGAGTGCTTGTGAGCAGCTCTTCCTCTGAACATATTTTTTGTTTCTTTGGGATAAGAGTGTAATTAGTTGGGTCATATGGAAATTGTATGCCTAGCTTAGTTTCTTCTTTTTATATTTTTTAAAGTAACTGACAAACTATTTTCCAAAATGACTGTACTGTTTTATAGACTCACCAACAATTACAAGTGATTCAGCCTTCACATCATTACCAGTGTTGGTATTACCAGTTTTTTTATTTTAGCCATTCTGAAAGGTATGCAGTGATATCTCATTGTGTTTGAATTTGCATTTACCTAATGTTTCATGAGGTTGAACATCTTTTCATGTGTTTATTTGCTGTCTTTGTCCTTTTAATGAAATATCTCATGTTTTTTGTCTTTTCTAAATGGATTTTTTTAAGAGTAGGAACATTTATTGGAAATAGGAATGAGAAATAGGAATAGCTCCTGAGGGACAGGAGGATTCCCAAATGAGTTGTGTAAATGCATTTTTGTAAGGTTGATCTGCAACAGTTTTTATATTCTAGAAACTAATCCTTTATTGCATATGTGGTTTGCAAATATTTTCTCCCATAGTTCAGCAAAATTTAAAATGAATATTTAAAAATGTAGTAATGAATTCACAGGCTTAAATAATACAATCTGGTGATAAACACTCGAGGTTTAGGAGTTTCATTTGCTTTTGAATTCAGACTCTGCCATTTATCAGCCCTGTGGCTTTGGACCAGACTGCGTCTGTGACCCAGTTCCTCATCTGTAAAACAGGGATTAAATATAGCGTGTGTCTCATGGGGTGATTG
This sequence comes from Cuniculus paca, assembly GCA_004365215.1. Lineage (NCBI taxonomy): Eukaryota > Metazoa > Chordata > Mammalia > Rodentia > Cuniculidae > Cuniculus > Cuniculus paca. Next base: position 4,675 of record RJWT010024518.1, on the reverse strand, counting down.
TGAGAAGTGAATGAGTTAGTGCATGGAAAACCCTTGGACACTGCTTGGGTCAGAAGTGCTGAGTATGGCTTGGGCATTGTGTTATTTTTTAAACTGTATATTGACTTGCTTGCTTAGTTATACTTTGCTTTTTTTTATTTTGTAGTGGTTGGATTTCATCCCTTACTGGTCTTAACCAAAATATTCCTGTTGGAATCATGATGATAATTATAGCAGCACTTTTCACAGCATCAGCAGTCATCTCACTAGTTATGTTTAAAAAAGTAAGTGAAATTTTATGACTATAAGTGAACCTGATACAGTTTTCATTTTCCCATTTTGCTATTAACTCAGAACCTGAAGCCATTATTTTTGTTCTCATGCAAACTTGCTCCTTGTGATTGTTTTTTTATAATTAAAAGTTATGCATTGCTGTATTTTAGGAAATTGTATCACATTTGGAAAATACTTCCCAAAAAAGGGAATACAGGTTGAATGTCCCTCATTTGAAAATCCAGAATCTGAGATTTCAAACCCTGACATGATGCCAAAGTAGAAAGTGCTGCATCTGACCCCCTGTGGCAGGTTCTAAATTCGAATGTGTTAGAAGTGTGGGGACATGGTCACTCTCAGGCTGTGCGTGCAGGGCATGTGTGAAAAATAAGCTGATTTCATGTTTAGTCTTGGCCCCATCCTCTAGCTATGTCATTATGTACACACAAATATTTTGAAACCTGAAGCATGTTTGGTCCCTAGCATTTAGGATAAGGGACTCAAGCGGTATTTTTAAATCTTGAAGACTTCTTTAAATGAATTGAAGATGCAGTGTCATTTAAAAATTTTGGGTCTTTTATGTACTTTAATTTATTTTTTAATATAAAGCATACTGACCTGATGAATAAATGTAAATAAAATTAGTGTATAAAGTGTGTATTTCACTCATATTTAAAATGTGAAGAAACTAAATTGTTTTAAGGGTCTAAAATGAGCTGATGAGAAGTACAAAGCTGGGTCATGACATAAATTTTGTTTTTAGTAACTGCCTGTTTGCTAGCCTTTTACTTGTAGAATTCCCATGTCTGTTTTTAAAGCCTTAAATAAGAAATCATTACATAGGGTAGAGGATACATCATCAATCCATTGTTTATTTAGATTTTGTCTTGTGTCTTGGATATATATTTGATACTCTACTTGTGTTCAAACATGACATGGGCAGCCTGGGAATAACACCTATATTTTAGAATGATTGAGCCTTTTTGGTCAGTACTACTTTAAAGAAAAGGTTCTTTCATTTCTTTGAATTTTTACTGTCTTCAGAATATATGCAAACAGTGCATATAGAAATAATTGTACTTACCATCATTGTGTATATTTGAAACACTTGACTCATACATTTGCCTTTTATTCTCAAAGCCCTGTGAAGGCTAGACTTTGTTTTTCCTGTCTGCATTTTGCTACTTACTTTCTTTTAGAAGCTTTTACTTTTCTGCAGTGAATGTGTTTGCCATTAAAACTGAGCTTTCTAAAGTTATTCAGTCCTGTTATTAAGTCCTTGATAACTGCAGCCTCCTGTACCACAGGTAGCCCCTCTTTCTAGGCATTTGTAATTGCATTTGTTCTCCTTTCTTTATCCATTTATAATTAAAAGTCCTAAATGCAGTCAACTCTCTTCTCTGTGCTATGTGCTCTTTTTCTTTGGGAATTTCATCTTCTCTCATTGTTTTAATAATGTCTCCCTGAATGACCTAAATCTTGGAATTGGAAAAGATAATTGGAAGAGATGAGAGAGTGGAAGTTTCAGAGTTTGGATTTTTGGATTAGCAGTGTTTGACCTGTGTACCCTTTTCTTGGGAAGCTGGAAATGGAGTGCAGTTTCCTGGAATTTTAGTTGCGTCTTCAGGTGAGCTAGTCCACCTCTGTTGGTGGTCACCGTCACAAGGAGGCATCATGAAAACCTCACTTTCTCCTCAGCATTGGCTCTCCATCCAGATGTTTCAATTCAGTCAGGAAACACTTAAGACCACATGTGATGTGGTTCCATAAAAGTTCAAAATAGGCAAATCTATAGAGCTGTAGTTGCTGAGGGGTGGGACCCAACTGCCAATCATGTGCAATTTCTTTAGGGACTGATGAAAATGTTCTGAAATTAGGATGTGTAGATGTCATATTCACAACTCTGTGAATATACTAAACCCATTGAATTACATATTTTCAAAGGGTAAATTGTACAGTGTAAGCCTTCCCTCAGGGAAGCTGTTTTTTAAGAAGGAAGCATTTAGTGAGTACCTCGCATGAATGAAGTGCTGTGAAGCACTTTTTGTGATTCCATTTTACATTTGTGCCAGTGCTATGACTGCTCTTATCAGTGCTTTCATTACTTTCAGTTTAAAACATTTTTTTCATTAAGTTTCTTAAATACCTGCTTAGTATCTTTTCCATCTTTCTCTTCTTTCCTATTCCTGACCTTACATAATGCAGTTTTTTTATAGGTCACCATTTTAGCTACTTTCTTGTCACTACTTGTACCTAACACCCACAACTCATAAGGAGGAAAAGTTTATTTAGCTCTGTTTGTCCATAGTTGACTGGATCCAAGATGGGGACATCGCAGGGGAGAGACAGTCCATGGCAGGGCAAGCAAGAGGCAGAGAGAGGTCAAGGGAAGGAGGTAGATTCCCCCAGTGACCTCCAACCAGGCTTCACCTCCCAACATCACATTTAACTATAAATTCATCAGTGACTCGTCCATAATCCACTCACCTCCTCACAGCCCCACCTGTGAGCACACAAGGCTTTAGAAGGACATGTAGATATAAAATATAAGTCACTCATACCTCCTGTCTTGGTTACTTTTCTCTCATTGTTGAGACAAAATACTAATGTTATGGTTTGTGTCTAGGTGACCCCCCAAGCCTCATGTGTTCATGGAGGCAGCTGAATCTAGCATTTGTGATTGGTTTGTTGTCTAATGCTGGGATTGGTGATGTGACTGCTGCACCCACCCAGGGGCAGTGCCAGCATATAATATAAGGGCGGGAAGGAGTTGTGTCCTCTCCTGTTTTGCTTTTCTGCTCTTGTTGCTTGTGGGCTGCCACAAACGGCTGCCCCTCAGCCGTGTCACCCTGCCTTGGAGCCAGCTGAGTATGGATTAAAACCTCCAAAACTGAAAGAAATAAACCTTTCCTTCCTTCATTTTAGGTGTCAGGTATTTTGTCTCAGCAATAAGAAAAAAGTAACTAAAACAATACCTGACACCCAAAATGAAGGAAGGAAAGGTTTATTTAGCTTACAGTTTTTGAAGGTGTCAGCTCATACTCAGCCAACTCTTAGGCAGGGTGGCATGACTAACAGGAAGCCATTCATGGTGGCCTCAAGCAACAAGATTGAAAAGGATAAAAAGGGAAAAAGCATGCCTCCTTCCCTCCCTTATATTGTATGCTGGCTACCTGCCCCTGGGCGGGTGCAGCACTCACACTGTCAATCTCAGCACTAGACAATGAACCAATCACAAATGCTAGATTCAGCCACCTCCATGACTGTCTGAGGCTTTGGGGGCCGTCCAAACATAAACCATAATACCTCCCCTACTTCTTTCAATCCATTTTATATGTAACTATTATATGCATCTAAAAACAACAGTAACAGCAAATCAGCACTGCAGATTTATTACGTGGCTTTGGATGGGGTTGGGGAATGGAATTATGGTTGTGGTGAGATCCACACTAGGACTAGTGACACTGTACTGCTTCTTCCCCTCACATATGTCTCGTCCATTGCTGTGTCCTTGTCCCTGTTGGTGCTATGCTGCTGAGCCGTGGACACATCGTCTCCTCTTCCACAGAAAGACTGAAGTGTGTTTCTCCAGATCCAGTTTGGGTGCTGCTGTCTCTTCCACATACTTTCTAATCACCTTGTGTCTTTAGGGGCGTGTAATCCTCTATTTTGGTTTAGTTTCTTTGGTACTGGGGATGGAACCCAGGGCCTTTCCACTGAGTTACATCTCCAACTCCCTTTTTAAAATTTTTATTTTATTTTTTTTGTTGTTGTTTTGAGACAGGATTTTGCTCAGTTGTTCATTTGTCCATGCTGGGTTTAACACGGTCACAGTGTGGCCATAATTCGTATGTCTTGATACTGAGCAGCTTGAACCACCAGGTGGTACATGTACAACTATCTAACTGGATGACTTTTTATTAGTAAAAAGACCAATAAAAGTGATTAGACCCATTTATAGCCCAGGTGGTACAAGATGCCCGGTGGGATAGTCATGCATGTACCACCAGTGGTTCAAGCCTGCAGGAAATGCCTTAAATTTGAGATCTTTCTGCCTGAAGCTCCCAGAGTGCTAAGATCACAGCTGTGTGCCACCTGGCTAGTCACTTTGGGGGGAGTTTACTAGCTCCATTGCTCACTTTGGGGCCTGGGCATAAGCCACTTCATTTGTATTCTTGGTAGTACACATATTCTGGGTACTCAGCTTAGTAGGTTCTTCCAGGTGGACCTGTCTGGTAGCATAGGAATCCAATGAGAAGAGCAAGTACTTGGCTTTGGAAATATGCGACTTAGGTGGAGATTCTGATGTCTTCACTTACAGCTGTGTGATCGGATACGAGCTCGTGTACCCACTTGGGCTCAGGTTCCCCTTTCCTCCCAAAGCTGCCTGAGAGCGGGCACCTGCTGGGTGTTCTCAGGCTGC
>RJWT010024517.1:0-16450 GCA_004365215.1 Cuniculus paca | reverse complement strand
AATTTGTGATCCTCTTGCTTCAGCTTCCCTCCTTGCTGGGATTACACAAGTGTACCACCATGCTAACTGAGGGAGTCTTTTTGTAATTAATTTCAGATGTAATATACTATCATTTCTACTGTATGTCTGTGGTGCCACAGGCCAAGTTTGTTACACTGTGGGGAAACGCTGTACAATAGTGTGAATACCAGGAGGTGGGATTCACTGTGGGCCATCCTGGAGACTGCCTGCTGTATGTATTTATGCACCATTCTTGTTCTTAATATGATCTCAGGCATTGTCTTATCACCAAGGGTGAATTATAGTGGACCCTTGTTTTATGAACTCAATTCGTTCCCGAGAGCTGGTTGTAACTCAAGCTGACAATTGAAGGCTCAGACTCCTCTACACAGCCTGCAAAGTCTCTTCTGTAAACAGGTAGCTCTCAGTGTCCTTAGAGAGAGATTGGCCCAGGATTTCTCAGTTAACCCTCTACAGGAAAGGATGCTGTAAGGTTCCTTCCAAAACTCTTTAAGGGTTACATCTATATCAGAGATCCTCTGGAAGCTCAAGTGGCCGGCATTTGGGTTGTAACACAAGACTTTGGTCATAAGTTAAAACTAAAATTCCGGTCATAACCCAAGTTATTCGTTTGTCAGGCTGGTCATGATTTGAGGGTCCACTGTATTTGCTTTCTTGCTAAGGCTAAAACCTCTACTTGTGCATTTATTTATTCAAGGACTATTATTCTAGTGAGCTGTTTGTTTTGGGTTTTCTGTTTCTCTGGATAATGAACATACTGATTGAACTCTTATCTTTACTTCAGAACCTATTGTTTGATACTGCATCCTCTTCCTTTTTATTTCATATCTGCTTGTCCTTATAGAAAATTTTTTCAGAATTGTCTGTATTTTCTATTACCAATCCCTCCGTTCTACCTTGTCAGGGCCATCAGTGACTTCTATATTGTTTTAATCCAGTGATCATACCTACTTATTGCTAGGCATTTTCCTCCCTTAGCTGAGACAGAATTCATAGCCCATAAAATTCACCCTATAGAGTGTGAAATAGAATGTTTTAGTATATTCACAAAATTGTATGACCATCAACAGTATCTAGAGCAGGGGATATAGCTCAGCAGCACAGTGTCTGCCTGGCAAATGTGAAGTCCTGAGTTTGATTCCTGGTACTTCCCCTGCCAAAAAAAAAAAAAACCAAAACCAACCAAACAAACAAAAACAGTAATTCTAGAGCATTTCATCAACGCTAAGGATCGTTAGCAGTCATTCTTGTATTACTTTCCTGGGGCCACTATAACAAATTACCACAACCTTGATAGCTTATAAAAACAAAACTTTATTTTGCCTTAGTTCTGGAGGTAAGAAGTCCAAATGTTGGCAGTCCTATGGTTTCCCTAGAGAGTCTGAGGGAGAATCCATTCCTTGTGCTATCCAGTCTGTGGATATAATGTTCTTTGATATTGTTACTCTGATCTCTGCCTGTGTCTTCACATCATCTTCTAATATTTATGTGAAATTTACCTTTGCTTCTTTTAGAAGGAATCTTTCAGTGACATTTAGAGGACTACTTACATATGTAGGTTACTTTTTCCATCTCAAGATCCTTAATCACATCTCTAAAGGACCCCCCCCCCCGCTTTGTGACAAGGTCTCACTGTGCAGTCCAGACTGATCTTGAACTCACCATGTAGCCCAGGCTGATGCAGAGTGACAGTGATCCTCATGTCTCATCCTCCTGAGTCCTGTGATTACAGGCATGCACCACCAAGCCCAGCCTAGGATCTATAAATTCTTGATTCAGAGAACAACTTTGTTTTAATAGTTGCTCTCTTCATAACCTCTTAGGCTAGTATTGACTCTGTTTTACACTGTTCTACTACCCTGAACTTATTTATAGAAAATGTATTTATTAGAAATATTTATGAAAATGTATTTATTTACTTAGTTTTGCAGTGCTGGGGATTAAACCTAGCTCCCTTAAATATACTACATAGATGTTCTACTACTGGGCTATGTCTTTTCCTGAAAAATATTTTTGTTTTACTTGGTTCCCCTGGGGTGGAATTCAAATGCTTCCTGTGATTTCTATGAAGCTGCCATTTCCCCCAGTGGTCTGTATTTAATGGGCATTAAATTAGGGCAGCACATATGTAGAGTTACTGGCAAGGAAAGGACTAGAGTGTTGTGGATAGCAAGTAAATGAGAAAGTAGGGGGAAATTTGAAGGAGTGGCAGTGGGGTAAGTGAGTGAGAGGCTGGAGAAACCAGAGGAGTGTTGGTGGCCTCAGATCTAATCTCATAGGTTGCTCAAGAAAGACTGATGCCTGCAGAACTGGTTTGTGACTATCACAAAGTTTTGCTGGTGAAAGTTGCAATTTATTGGGTTATTCAACAAATTCTCTCTTTGCTGAGCATCTCTGTTGTTCAGGCATTGTTCTTTGTCAACAAAAAAATACAATCCCTGCCCTCTGAATTTATCTTGTACTGAATGGACAAGAGGAAATTAAAGATAAATAAGTATAGTTTTAGTATATGTGGTGGTGAAGTGAGCACAATAAAGTTTATAATGTGTTAAATGGCTGTACGACTTGAAGGTGAAAGAGAAGAGAAATGAGATTGGCAATACAAATTAGAGGTTGGCTGAAATATTTTAGGACTACACTAAGAAGAGTGCTTGAAACAACACTCCTGAAGGTGGTGAGGAACCGGCTGTGCAGGTATCTGGATGAAGATTATTCATACTAAAGGAAACAACAAATATAAGGGGCCTAAGCAAGGTAAAGGGTTTAGTGTGCTCAGGAAATAGCAAGGTGGTAGTGCGTGGTAGCACATGCCTGTAATTCTGCCACCTGCGTGGCTAAGGCAGGATGATTGCCGTAAGTTTGAGGCCAGCCTGGGCTACAAAGTGAGTTCAAGGCCATCCTGCAGTATGTAGTGAGACCCTGTCTCAAAAAATAAAAACAAACAAGAAGCAAGTTTGTGTGGCTAATTAATCAAGTGACTGGGAAGAGAAGTACAAGCTAACTGTAGGAAAGTATGTGGGATTATAAACATGGTCTTTCAAGAGTTGGAAGAACTTAACCATTAACTTTGGGTAAATCAGGAAGCAATTGGAGGATTTTGAGCTGAGCTATGATAGACCCTGACTGAATTTAACAGAAGCATTCTGCATATCATGAGGAAAAGAGACCAAGAGGGATTGAAGGAGGAAGCTCTGTTGTACTTTAGTGAGAAAATCAGAACTAGAGGGAGAAATTTACAGATATCAGTTAATGGATTATAATTAAGGCCATGAGTTGAGATGATATTATCAAGAGAGTTAATTGTCAGTTTGTATGCCTGCCATATGCTAAGCACTTGAGATTGCACTATACTATTTTCTGGCTATGTGTACTGTCAGTGTATAAATTTGATACCTTTTTTCTATATTGATGTTTATAAAATTAGTATATGTGAATCAATGGAGGTATGAGCATTTAATATGTTTTTCTCTAATTCTACTCTGAAGCAAACTGCCATAGAATAGTTGGTGCTTTTAAAAAACTAGCTGCTACTTTAAAAAATAGGAAATTTTGCCTTCAAAATAACTGAGATAAACTTAAAAGTAAAAATTTTGTTGAAGATAGTTGTGGCAGACTGAGGATTCTAGCTTAATCCCCAACTCCAAAGCCTATGTGTTCAAACACTGCACTATGCTGCCTTTGTGAAAATACTTGTCCTCTAAATACGATTTGGCCTAGTGATTAGTTGCTAGAGAATTTTTTTTTTTTTTTTTTTTTTGTAGCACCGGGGATTGAACTCATGACCTTGCATTTGCCAGGCAGGTACTTAAGCCACTGAGCTAGATCCCTGGCCCTTGAGAATTTTTTTTCCAGTGCAAAAGAATTATAATCAGTTTAGAGCAAAGCTGTGAAATTGATTCTGGATCACAGAGACCCTGTTTTTGATCATAAATTTTAAGTTGCTATTTATTGTCCTTGAACCATAATGCCTTTGTTTGTAAAAATACATGTTTATATCTACCTCAGAATTTTAGAAAATTAAGTAAGATAATGTATTTTTATATATTTACTGATGTGTAGTGTTTTTGTACTTAGGTGGCAGATGAAATAAAGGAAACACTGGGACTTGTGGCCACATCTTTCAAGAAGAGATAATTTAGAAAATGGAACAACCATGTTTGTTATTTGAAAAACAAGACCCAGAACCAGAACTGCAGAAGAGTGCAAAAAAAACCAAACAAAAAGATGATGAAGATGCTGAACTGATCTTTGTTGGGGTGGAACATGTAAATGAAGATGCTGAGCTGATCTTTGTTGGAGTGACATCAAATTCAAAACCAGTTGTTTCAAACATTTTGAACAGAGTCACCCCAGGTTCATGTTCAAGGAGAAAAAAGTATGGTCGTTTGAGAAAAAATACTGCTCAAGGTTTGCAACCTGCAAGTCATGTGACCTCTCCATCCGAAACAGTGAGTATCTTGTCAGAATCTCCATCTGAATCAAGGTCAACTGATAGTCCTATTATTATTGAACCTTTGCCTGAACTTGATGATAAAAATAATTCTTCACGTGTTGTGCCTAGTAGCTCTGCAGAGTTAGATTCTCCTTTGGTTACATTAACAAGCTCATTACATCATCCAGTAAAAACAGTACTTTCATTGGAAGATACGGATGAAAGCTCACGTGTATCAAAGCGATGTTCTACTTCCGAAGTAAATAGCATAAATCCTAAAAGTCCTAAACTCAGTGATGGAATCATAGGAGGAATTCCTTCAGCCTTACCTGCTTCAGATAATTCTCCTACAGTGACTCTTCAGCAAAGTACATCCTCAAATGATGTTCATACCTCATTAAGCCATGTTCAGAATATAGCGCCTTTCCCAGCAGTTTTTCCAAAGGGCGGTGTCCATTTCAGGCCTACAGATATAAATCCTGATGTGGACAATAGTTTGGCAAAAATTTCAAGTCTAGCAAGTCAAAATAAGAACTGTGATCCCAAGAAAGGAAATCTGATCCTGTTACTTAGTGACTTTTACTATGGACAACATAAAGGAGATGGGCAGCCAGAACCGAAGACTCACACAACCTTTAAATGCCTCAGCTGCTTGAAAGTTCTGAAAAATGTTAAGTTTATGAATCACATGAAACACCATTTTGAACTTGAGAAGCAGAGGGGTGACAGCTGGGAAAGCCATACCACCTGCCAGCACTGCTATCGACAGTTTCCCACTCCCTTCCAGTTGCAGCGTCACATTTCAAGTGTACACACTGCTGAGGAGCCCTCTGCTATCTGTAAAATCTGTGAGTTGTCATTTGAAACAGATCAGGCTCTTTTACAACACATGAAGGACAATCATAAACCTGGGGAAATGCCCTATGTGTGCCAGGTTTGCAATTATAGATCATCTGCCTTTACTGATGTGGAAACACATTTTAGAATATGTCATGAAAACACTAAGAATTTGCTCTGTCCATTTTGTCTTAAAATTTTCAAAACTGCAGCACCATATGTGTGTCATAGTAGGCGACACTGGGGAAAGAGTGTTAACCAGTGTTCTAAATGTCGGCTTCAGTTTTTAACTTTTAAGGAGAAAATGGAGCATAAGACCCGGTATCATCAGATGTTTAAGAAGCCAGAGCAACTAGAAGGATTGCCTCCTGAAACGAAAGTTGTCATTCAAGTGTCACTGGGACCTAGTCAACCAGGCTCAGTGAAAGTAGCATCTGTTACTGTGAGCACAATTGAATCTGAACCATCTCCCCTCAGGTCTAAAAGCAAAATTTCCAAAAAAATCCATTAAGTTTAGTTTCTTAAAAACCAAACGTAAAGTTTTCAATCCAAAGCAGAAACCCCGTTTAAAAAAAAAAATACATTATTCAGTAGCACCAAAAATAGAAATGAATCAATTGAATTTTTTTTTTTGATGTTCATGATGATGAACCTTTTGTATTTTTGAGACAGGGTTTCACTGTAAACTCAGTGTAGCCCAGGCTGGCCTTGAACTCGCAGCAATCCTGCCACAGCCTGCCAATGAGGATAACGCAGTTTTGCTTTGTGTGTGTTTTGTTTTTTCTTTGATGATATGGATAAACCCAGGATTTCACACATTTGGAAAGTGCTCTACTACTGAGCCACATTCTTGGCTCCTGCAGTATTATTTTTTCTGAATTTTGAGGTAGTATTTAAATTATATTACCAGGTTTTCATATTAACTGTCTGGTTAAACCCATGAAAGATGTTTTTGTGTGTATGTTTGAGTGAGAGAAAACAAAAGTGGAATCTTATTATTTGGTATTCATCTTACTCTTAACCTTGAAAACTTACGTGTTCCAAATTTTGTAGTTTTTGAAGTATTTTATTTTCCATGTTTTCTGTGTATTACAGATTTTTTTTTAATAAACTCTACTCAGATTAGAATAGCTTTGTTATATCCTGGCCCTTAAACTCCCAGATATATCTCTGTGATGCATAAAGCAACCAGGTTCTGAAATCTTGTATGTGAATTTGAAGAAGCTATGGCATGAGTGAAGACCAGGAGAGCAGAGGTTAACTAAGGAAGAATAGTGGTTCCTTGTCCCAATTGATAATAAGTACACATTTTCTCCGGTCTTGGCGCTAAGGTAGAAAACTGCCTCAAAGTGTCTTTACCTAACAAAAGAGCATCTAGGGAGGCAAAGTGATTCTAACAGAATGCCTACATTTGATGAAATACTCCTGAAGACTCAAGTTATTGCTGTATTGCCTTAGCTTCATGTGAAGAAGCGGCAGTAATTCTGCTGAGTGGTCTAAAGGGAGACTGAATTCATTCTCTGCCCTCTCTCTTCTGTCTAGCCACTAGCGGAGTCTGAGTTGGCTTTACACCTCTTGTCCATACCAGTGAAGCATGTTAATGTTTCCCAAGAGAAAGAAGCCCAGCATCCAGAGTTTAAAGTGTCCTGGACCCACAGTTTTAACTGAAAAGGGGCACACAAATGGTGTCTTCTAGTTAATGGACTGGGATACATGTAGTTCTCCCACTGTTAAACTGGCGTGGGCTTGTCCAAGAAGAAGTACAGTGGACAAAGTAGCCCAGGGAGACTAGTTAAAATTAAATCCGTTGCAAGGCTTTTCAATTTTTAGTAGATGTGCATTTTACTCTAGTTGAATATATGATGCTTGGAGTTGTGTATATTGCCCTGGGCATGATGTATTACAGTTAATAGTTTAATAGTTTTTCTTTTGTGTATGTGTAATTTTCCTGCTGAACATACTGATACTGTTGGAGTCTTACTTGAAACACTCTAGTGTGCAAGAAATGTTCTGTTGTTAAGACTTAATAAGTATAAAATTTCAGAGTTAATATCCTTCATGTAATTACACTATTATTTATCCTGTCACGATATCATAGAGGAACCTTTTTCTTCCCTTCCCTAGGGGCTTTTCCACAGAATTGTGGAGTGCCCTCTGAATGTTGGTTCCTAAACATTGATGAACTTTGGCTTCTTTTGTGAGTTCCCAGGACTGTCTCTCCAGGTCTGTTCTAGTGTCATTCTTTGTTCCTCTGCCCTCAACCTAGGTGCCCACCAGTCAAGGAATCTCGTTTCCTGACTGTAGACATAGGTCTGGAGAAACACTTTTTTCATTCCTTCTTAAATGTACCTTGTTTTTCCTCTTCTCTTCTGTTCATCTGGTTAAATTTTCTAAACTTTCAAAAAAGCTGTTAAGAGATAATTATAGCCAGGTATGCACCTGTAATCCCAGCACATGGGAGGCTGAGGCAGGAGGATTGCCATAAGTTTTAGGCTGGCTTATGTAGTAAGTTCAAGGCCAGCCTGAACCACATAATGAGATCCTGTCTCAAAAGGCATTAAAAAAAAAAAAGGAAGGTGGGACTACAGGTAATTTAAGTTATAAGTACATTCCACTGTATGTACATATTTGCACCATAATTGATTGGTTAATTGACTTGCACCTTGAACATTTTGCTAGGCCTTTTCAATTTGATTAGTTGGGCCAAAGCATGTTGCTAACATTTTATTTTGAATGCTTTTTCTAGGTGTAGAAAATGGTTTTAGTTTGGTGTGTATGTGTGTGTGTGTGTGTATATGTGTGTGTGTATTTGTAGTTTTTCTGGTGAAAACTCGCCTGTATCAATAAATCTGCACATTTGGGTGTACTGTGTTCTTATGGTAAAAATGAAATGTGTTAGTTTCCTGTTTTAGTAATTGCTTAGTTGCTTAGTAGTATTAGCACTACCACTGTTTGCTGTTTCACTAACACACGCTCCTAAGGAGTACAGATTGTCAGTTACCGTCAACTACAAGCTGCAGTGGTGTGGCTCCTGCTACCTCCTCTCCCATTTTCTGCCATGCTTCTGTACGGTTTTCTTCATCAGTGCACTGCTTTGACATACTGACTGTGTTATTCCTCAAGTGAATCACATGTTTCCTGATCCAAAGGCTACACATGCTATTTTTTTTAGAGTGCTCTTCCCCTTGGCCTGCATGGCTTGCTACCTCACTTAATTGCTTGGCACTTTCTTTGATTCATTGAGCTTTACAAAGGTTCTTAGAATAACTAGAAATATCCCCTGCTTAAACACAGCAAAGCAAAGCAAAACAAAACACCTTATTCCTTTTCCCTAAAGGCACTTTACCTCCCCACACTCCTTTCTTCCCTCTCCAATCTGGTTAAATTTTTAGGTTTTCACAAAAAAGCTAGGAAGGAATCATCCTCAAGGGCTTTGCTTCTTTCTTAGAATTGAGCTAGCTTGAGTCAATTTCTGTGCCTGCAGCCAAAAGAAAATTAATATAGTGAAGTGAGTCTTTCAGGAGCTTTCTGTTTTTCTATTGATAGCTCTATATTTTTTTAAGGCAATGTCACTTTGTTTTGTTTACAAATATATTGAATATCTGTCCAGATTACTATTTTGTTATATTTTGTGAATTTCCTTGTCTATTTTGCTCGCTTGTTCTTTCAGATAAAATGTATTATTTTATTAATGTTGCCAAAAGCTAAATAAAATAGAAATTATATTAATAAAATGTTTTATGAAAGAATGTTTTTGCCATATTGTCTTTCTGCCAATAACATGTTTTTAGTTTTATTTATTATCTCCTGCTGGTTGTAGCGGATAGTTTTATTTCATTGGCCAGAGCTTCTAAACAAGGATACATATGATGGATTATGGGGTTTTTGTTCTTAATGAGAAATAATTTACTATTAAAGTTAATGAGTGTATTTCTTAGAGCAGTTCTCTATTTCCACTTTTATATCTTTAAAGAAGTTTTTTTTTTTTTTTGGATAGTTTACAATGTTTAAAAGTTTATTTTTTTCAATAAGGAAAGAATTTAAGACATTACATAATTCAACTTAAGGTTTTTCCTTAATCCCAAATCTTGTGATGCATATTTTAGTTTAAAATTTTCTTTTTCATTACTTATTTTGGGGGTAAATTAATTAAGATTTAAATTTTTGTAGTCTAAGTGGCTTATTTTATTATATTTTGCTGTGCTAGAGATCAGCACAGGGGCTCATATATGGGCTAAGAAAGGACTCTACTACTGAATTGCATGCCTACCTGCTGAGCGGTTTAATTACTAGTTTTACCAAGAACTGAATTTTCCTTGGAGCTTTGAATGGTATGTTTTTAAGTGTGTGTGGGTATGTGTATACATTGGCATATCTATTTATATAAATATCCTTTTCAAATTACTACATGGATTATTAGAAAATATTTTAAAATTTCTGTGGTAAAGATAAATTTTAATTACAGTCACCCCTTCAATTAATGTAGAATAAAAGGTATAGGTACGATAATTCCTAGTTAAAAAGCTTTGAACCAAACTGAATATCAAAGTTGTTATACATATACTCAATGTGAACAATATTGAGTTATCAAAAGTAATGAGAGTAGGATCTATGGCAGTACAAATTCTTGGTTTTAATGCAGAATGAATAAGCAACATGGTTGTATATATGCTTCTTAAAAATTTTATTAGTACTTGCTTGCAATTCATGTAGTTTAAATCATCTTGAGGAGTAGTTACATGTACATGTTACAGCTTTTTTTACCCCCCCCCCCACACACCAGTGCTGGAATTACAGATGTGTGTTGGCTGCCATGATCAGATGGAAGTTGTATATTCTTTGCATTAGCGTTACACATAGTAATACCTATAAAAAGTATGTGCTCAGGCTGAGGCAGGAGGATTGCCGTGAGTTCAAGGCCAGCTGGGGCTGCATAGTTCAAGTCTAGCCTGAACTACATAGTGAGACACTGTCTCAAAAAACAAACAAACAAAAACCTAACTTGGGAATAAATCTCTGGTAGAGTACTTGCCTAAATTTGAGTTTTTGAGTTCAATTCCCAGTAGTACAAAAGAAGATGTGGGTATGTGTGCATCACTGTGGCATGATATCTTTAACTCTGGGGAAGATACCAAGAAAGATAGTAGGCCACATGGAATTTCTATTTGTAGTTTTTGAGGAATCTTCATATTGATTTTCATAGTGGTTGTTTCAGTGTACAGTCCACCAACAAATGGAGGTTTCCTTTCTACTCACAGCCTCGTTAGCATTTGTTACTGGTTGATATCTTGATGATACCATTCTTAAGTGAGATGGAATCTCAGTGTTGTTTTAATTTTCATTTCTTGAGTGGCCAGTGATGTTCAACATTTTTTCGTGTATTTATTAGCCATTTGTACGTCTTCATCCAAGAAGTGTCTGTTAATTTTGGGTAGTCACTTTTTAATTGGGTCTTTAAATTTAGGGTTCTAATGGTTTCTTATATATTCTAGATATTAGTTCTTTGAGGAGTAGTTGGCAAAATTTTTTGCCTTTTTGTAGGTTGTCTCTTCACTCTGTTAGTGATTTCCTTTGCTGTGCAGAGGTTTTTAATTTGGTGTGATCTCATTGTTGATTCTTGATATTTCTTGTGCAACTGCAGCTTCGCTCATAAAATCTTTGCCTACACCTATGTCTTCAAGAGTTTCACCTATTTTGTCTTTTAGCAGATTAAATGTTTGTGTTCTGATGTTTAGATCCTTGATCTATTTTGATTTAATTTACTGCATGGTGAGAGATATGGGTCTAGGTTCAACCTTTGCCATGTGAATAGCCAGTTTCCCTAGCACCATTTGTTACAGAGGGCATCTTCCAATGAAGGTGTTTGGCCTGTTTGTCAAAGATTAAATAGCTGAGTGTGCTTGGAGTAGTTTCTGTATCTTCTATTTCATTGATCCACGAATCTGTTTTTTTTGTCAATAACATCTTTGTTTCATCACTATCACTTGGTAGTATAATTTGAAGTCCAATTTTGTGATGCCCCCTGCTTTGCCTTGTCACCCAAAATCGCTTTTACTATTCTACATGTCTTTTAGTTCCACATGAACTTTAGGAGTGCTTTCTCCAGTTTCATAAGGAATGTTGGTACTTCGATTGGAATTGCATCCAGTCTATATAACAGTTTTGAAAGTATGGCCATTTTGACTATATTGGTTCTGCCTATCCAGGAATAGGGGATACCTTTCCAATTTCTGATATCTTCTTCATTCTCCTTTTTCAGAGTACTGTAGTTTTCATTGTAGATAGAGGTCTTTCACTTCTTGGTTAGGTTAATTCTTAAGTATTTCATTTTTCTTTATACTGTTATGAAGGATATTTCCTTCTTGGTGCATTTGTTATTGTTGTACAGGAACTATTGATTTTTGAGCATTTACTTGGGAATACAATTTTTTATAGTAGTATCTTCTGGATTTTGATGGTATCTGTTGTTTTCACCTTTTTCATTTCTGTTAACATTGATGTGAGTTTTCCCTCTCTTTTAGTAAGTTTGGCTAACGGTTTTTCTATTTTGTTTATTCTTTGAAAGAACCAATTGTTTGATTCATCAATTCTTTTTTTCTTTTTTTTCTTTGCTGCACCAGGGATTGAACTCAGGACCTCACACTTGCCAGGCAGGCACTTAGGCCACTGAGCTAAATCCCCGGTCCTCTTTTTGTCTTTTTGAGACAGGGTCTCACTATGCAGTTCAGGCTGGCCTTGAGCTCACTTTGTAGCCCAGGCTGGTGTCGAACTTGCAATGATCCTTGTGCCTCAGCCTCTGAAGTCCTGGGATTACAGGTGTACACTACCATGCCTGGCTCTGTATTGTTTTCTTAGTCTCTGTTTCATTCATTTCCACTCTGATCTTTATAATTCCTTTCCTTAATTTTGGTTTGGGCTTGGATTGTTTCTCAAGTGTCTTGAAGTTCCTTGTTAGGTTATTAGAGCTTGCTCTGTCTTCCTAACATGAACATTGATTGCAATGAAGTTTCTTCTTAGGACTCTTGATTATGTCCCATAGGTTCTAGTGTGTTCTAAATACATTGTTATTTGTTTCCAGGAATTGTTTAATTTCTTCTGTGACTCAATGAGTGTTCAGGAATGTGTTATTAAGTTTTCTTGTACTTCTAAATTTTCTGTAATTTCTTCTGTGGTTGATTTCTGTTTTCATTGCATAGTGGTCTGATAGTGATTTTCATTATTTTATATTTATTTAAACAGGCTTCATGAATTGGTATGTGGTTGTTTGGGGTTCTGTGTGCTGAAGAGAAGAATGTATTCTGTCTTGTAGTAGGGTACAACACTCTATAGATACCAGTTAAGTCTGTATGTTTAAGGATGTGGTCCAGCTCTGGTAATTCTTTTAAATCAATTTTTTGCTCTGTTGATCTGTCTTTTGCAAAAGTGGGGTGTTGAAACCACCCTCCGTGATTGTGTTAGTATTTATTTTATCTTTTATGGAAAGTATTTTTGAGAAAAGAGACTGGAAAAGATTTAGAGTAAGGCAGAAAATGTAAAATTAGAAGTCAGAAAATATGTTACCATAACATGAATCCATGGGGTTAGTCTTGGAAAGGTTAAGATAAAATCTGCATGAAATTTGATATTTGAAAAAGAACAATGTGTGGAGAGATACAGTGGTAGTGGAGTTCTGGGGAGTTGAGTCATTTGGATGGTACATTTGGGATCTGAACAACTAAAAATAACTTGACGGCCACAGAGTGGGACTGAGAAAGGACAGGAATGCCTCGATTAGGAGTTTGGACTTGATACTTTAGATGCTGTATAACTTGAATGGAACAGGGTCAGAAACACACTTGAGTTTCAAAAAAACACTAGGTGTGATATGGTAAATGCCGTAGAGGATAGGGAGAGATTGAACAACAACAATGAAAAGGCAGCTCAAGACAGGTTGAGTTTGAGGCTAGTTGTAAAAATAATCTCATGAGAAGATAGAGGGAGATTTTGATGGGTCTTATATTCATCCAGAAGGGACAAAGCAACAGAAGAGGGTAGACACTATTATAAAACCTAAATTCTGTTTCTGGGCAGATCATCTTCCCCGACTTAAAGTTGCTAGGAGTAGCACAGGCTAAGCCTTGGGCTTCAGTACCTTCTTATATCTTTCCAATGTTAATAACCAGTATCCCCTGGATTGGGCATAAAAGTAAACAGGCACTTATGGAAACATAAACTATAGAAAGAGCTTCATCAACTGAATACTATTTTAAAATTTTTAAATATTTATTTTTAATAAACACTTTTAACAGTGTAAAGAATTACAGTGCTGAGGAGCTAACCCAAGGCTTCATGCATGTTTGAAAAACTTTCTACCACTGAGATATATCCTAGTCATCAAGAATCATAATGAAATAGAATATCAAGATTTTATTTTATTTTTTGCCTTTTTTATTTTTTATTTTAAAGAGGATACAACCAAGGAAAATAAAGCAGAATAAAACCAATCAGAACAAACCAGAGTAAGTGATACAGGACTTCACAGCATTACCAAATCAACAATAGTTACCATAATGCCTTTTGTTGTCTTCAAAATAGCTGCAGATACTTATGGACATAGTAAAAATGAAACAGAACAAAATAGAATAGAAACAGTACAAACAAAGCAATGTATACATAAAAGACTAAAAAAGACAATAGTAAAGTCAAAATGGCTACCATATATATCTTACTATCATTGAAATAGCTGCTCATGTCACTGGGTATAACATAATGAAACAAAACAAAAGAGAATAAAATCCAACCAAATAAAACAATAAACAGTGTAGGACTTCAGAGCCAGACTATAGGGAATCAACAATGGCTACCACACTCAGGAGACCTCCCCTAGATGCTACGCTGCATACTGCTAGCTTTTGAATAGATGATCAGACCACTGGCCCTAGACCTGCAAGGTCAGTGAAACACCAAAGCACCACAGGCTTTCAATTGCATTTCACCTCAATAACTATCATCAGAGCCTGTGTTTCTCTGGATCCTCCTGTCGCTTGGTGGGGGGTTGACACTTGTTTGCCAGCCCAGGAGCTGGAAGGAGCTGGGATCTAACTGTTCCCCTGCCAGCAGGGGCCCACGGGGAAAGGCTTGGCTCTGGATGTCCCAGTCTGGCAGTGACCTGTGCTTGGCACTGTTTCTGGCAGGACAGGTCTAGTTCTCCCTCCCACAATCTGCACTGATGCTGACTCACAGGGACTCAAGATTTTAAAGTAAGTATAATATTCTCAAAGATACAATGAAGAACAATGAAGTTTTAAGAGTTTCTTGAACCAAAAAAAAAAAAAATACTGCTTTTTACCTTGTACAACTTCCACCTGTTCAAATCTTTCCCCCCCAATTAGTGTATGTTTGTGATACATTCTAATGATGATGATTTTAAATAATTGGTACATACACATATCTCATCTTTATTGTTTTTACTTCCCTTCCTCTCCCTCTCATTTCCCTCTATCCGCACATCTGCTTCCCGACCTTTGAAAGAATCAGGTGTGGCTGGGCGTGGTGGCTCAAGCCTGTAATCCCAGCACTCGGGAGGCTGAGACAGGCGGATCGTTGTGAGTTCGAGACCAGCCTGGGCTACAAAGTGAACTCAAGGCCAGCCTGAACGGCATAGTGAGACCCTGTCTCAAAAACAGGGTTGGGGATCTAGCTCAGCGGTCTAAGCGCCTGCCCGGCAAGCACAAGGTCGTGAGTTCAATCCCCGGTGCCGCAAAAAAAAAAAAAAAAAAAGAATCAAGTCTTTGATTCATTTATCCTTTGTATTGTGTTTTTTAGTCCTAGTTTCCACCCTGATAATTATAATTTCTTTCCTTCTGTTATTTTCAAATTTGAATTTTTCTTGTTTTTCTACGGTCTTGAGATACAGCCTTATGTTATTTATTTAGGATTATTCTTTTCATGTGTGCATGCATAGCTATAAACTTCCCTCTTAGAAGTGCTTTCATTGTATCCCATAGGTTTTGTTATGTTGTGCTTCCTTTTTAATTTTATTCTAGGACTTTTTTTATTTCTTCCCAGGTTTCTTCTATGATTCAATTCTTTGAAAGTATGGGCTGTAGAAGTGATCAATGTGAGAATAGTGTCAGAACTAGAAGATAGGGCTGATGCAGGTGATCATATAATCAGAGATACCTTAAAAAAAAGAGACCATGAAAAATGAATCTGTCAGGTGCTAGATGATGCAGTTAATACAAAGATTAAGTTTAATTAGTGAGAAAGGAGAAGTCTGAATGAATGGCATAGAAAATCTGTTAAATAATAGAAAACATCCCAAACATGGGGGAATAATTTCACATGTAGATAAATGAGGCATATAGAACCCCAAATGGTCAGTGTAATAAAATCACTGCAACACATCATAGTCAAGATATCACAAGTCCAGTAGAAGGGTAGAATCTTAAAAGCTGTTAGAAAAAAGCAACGAATCACTGATACAGGTAAACACATTAAAATAGCAGCAGACTTTTAAACACAAACCTTAAAGGCCACAAGACTAGTGAAGTATTTCAAGCCCTGAAAGATAACAACTTCCAACACAGACTGATATATCCTGCAAAAATATCTTTCAAAAACTGATTGAGAAATAAGATCTTTCCAGGACAAAGAGCACCTTAGGAAATTCATGACCCCCAAACTAGCACTCTAAAAAATTCTCAGTAATTACCTAGAGACAATTAAGTGAACAATACCAAAAGGTCTAATAGAATGAATATACCAGGCAGAGAAAGCAGTTAAGCAGAAGAGAAAGAAAAATTTAGTAACAGGAGAATAGTGCAATGACAGTAATAAGTCAGTGCTTTTTAGTAATAACTTGGTATGAATGATCTCAACTACCAAATCAAGAGATATGATTGTTGGGACCAACAAGTAAAAGCTGATGATAGGCTGTATCCAAGAAACACTTTTAATCCAAAAATCAACATCTGGAAAATAATAATCAATATAATTGGAGCCTGAAAACAAATACAAATGAAATACTATTTTCAGACAAAATGGACTTCAAGACTAGACTGATCATATGAGTCAAAGAAGGTCACTACATATTGGTTAAGGGAACAATTCATTAGGAATAAATAACAATTATAAATATAATTATAAATATAATGGACCAAAGACCAGTGCACTATAAGC
>RJWT010024516.1:0-16453 GCA_004365215.1 Cuniculus paca | reverse complement strand
CAAGAAAAGGCAAATAGAAATAGACTTTCTTTGAAAATAAAGTATTTCTTGCCTTTAAGAGGAGACTAAACTTATAATTAAAGAGAGAACTGTACACTTTTTTCATCTCTAATTTTGAGATATTCCCGGAACTGCTGCATCCTTATTGAAGGTGATGTTTTTAATATCGAATAATACACTGAAAAATGCCAAGCAAAATTGCATGCCACGTGTAACAAACTACCTGTTTAATCCAATGAAGAATGTTCTCTTTCCCTACATATGTGAATTTCAGCATGTATGTATGTGTGTGTGTTCCTTTTCCCATAATGAAACCAGGGGTTTTTTTAATAAGAAATGTTATCCATTAAAATATACTACCAGAACAATTTTCAGAAAAATAAGTCCTATTACAAGAGGAAATGCTAGCACATTCCATTCTTTCTTGTCTTCAAGATGTTGAAATATTGGATTGAGTAAAAGTTGCATTTACAATTCATTGGTAAGAGCAACAATACCATTAATTACTATTCGGAAATAAAATTTTCAAAACTTATTTGATTTCACATGTCAATATTCCATCCAAAGTCCTTTTACATGATTACATTGATACTAACGTGATTTAATATTTCTTAACCTGATTTAGTCATTTACCTTATACAGTTCATGCAGATATGTCCAGGATCCCACAGATATGTCAGACTCCTTACAACATCTAAAACTAGTAGGTTTCCCATATATTGGGAATACTGTTTAAATTGGTAGTGTAAGAATTCTTGTCATTATCCTCTAACTTCTGTGTGTATTTGCTCTTACTGAAGTAAAAATTGACTCTAATAATTTTGGTATTTCCTTGGATACTTGTTAGTAAATATGAACTGTAGGGATACTTCCTTTTGAGTACCTATTTTCATTTTATTTTTTGTAAAATTCAAAGGGCATAGTAATTAGGCTTTCTAGATGTGTACCTAAACTCATTTTGTTTACCTTAACCTCATACTCTGTGGGAGTTGGTTTTGAAAATAGTAGGAAATGGTCCCTAGTTTTAATCAATACAACAATTTGGCAACTCTGTGAAATTATTTCCATGATGATGGTCTATGTTTAAATGAAGTGTGAAGCCTAGCATATTAGACACTCACATATTAACATCCTGTCACTGAAATATCAGCTGTTGGGCCAATGGAAAAAACCCTAATCACCTGAATTTGTGGTCTATAAGTGACTAAATGGCATTATCGGCAGTCTCTCAATCAGCTAGTGCCTTCTGCCTCACATCCATTTTCTATAACACTGTGCAGGTGTTGATTTTGTCTCCCTGACAGACTTTAGATCTTTTCTTGTTTCCGCTTCTTGGCCCAGTTTAAGGTGCTCATTGCAACTCCTCTTTCCAGTGGCTGCCTAAGAGTTCCGTCTGACTCTGGCAGGCGTCTCTCTCTCTCCTCAGCTGTCAGGTCTCTCCATTACTGTCAGATCAATCTTAGAGAGAAGCTGTCTTACTGTTCACCATCCACTCAAACATCTTCACAATTTGTAATTACAAAATTAGATGCTTTGTGTTATTACCCTTTTGTTGAAGACTCTTGGTGCTAACTTACTTTTCTAGCATTAATTTCTATTATTTCCTTTAATGATGATCTAACTAATCGTATCTTTTTCTGTTCTCCACACTTGTCATATATTGTAGTCTCTCTTTTTCATTAAGGATTCCTTTTGCTGGAATAATTTTATTACAGTAGTAATACAGTACTTCTCTTTGCATGTCAAATATAGTCACATTCACTAAGGCTAAATTGGCATATCCCTTTATCTATAGTTCTAAAGTTTTCCTGAGGGAAAAAATTATTTTAATATTCTACATTTATCAATCTATAACTCTTACATTGTCCTATGTTCTACTGAATAATACAGTACACTTAAGCATCTATTTATCTCTTTCAACTAAAAAGAGAACATAGGTATTATTAATCTTTGTATTTTTACAGTGTGTGTCTTGGGTCTCTTGGAAAAAGTTTGTTAATTGCTTAATAAGGGCATCCATTGAAAAGAACTAAAAGTCCTCACTTCTTCTATAAAAGGATAATATTGGTGAAAACTTTGCTTTCTGAAAATAAGTGGTATTTTAATCAAATTAATAATATTTCCAGCCAATATTTCAGATATTTTGAAAATTTATGAAATAGTAAATTAATTTTAGTCATTTCCTTAGCAAATATTTTGAAACACTAGTATCATCATAATAAAAAGTCAAAACAAGGAAGCAACAATGAAAAAAACCAAAACTACCCAATCCCTGAAATCTATAATCTTAAATGAATAAATATTTCATTTTTAATTTTAGGTTTAAAAAGAAGTTCAAAGTTCGAACTCTGTGCTAGTGAAATAGTTCCACAACTTAGAAGAGTCTAAACAATAGCGAAATTTAATCATTTCCTTCTATATATTCTGGCCCTCTAAGATAGAAGTCCCTGCCTTGTATCAGAATGAATTTTCATGGGGTGGTATCCTCCCTAAAATGCTAAAGCCGTGGGCATCTAGTCTGAATCACACTTCTGTGATTCAGACCACTCAGGGTGGCCAGGACTAAAGGACTTCAAAGACAGGAATTTCCATAGTTTGTTTTGATTTAGAAGCAGTTGTGCAAGTCTAGTCCTATGTTGGTCTTTTGTTGATGTCTAGTACCTGTTAGAGATTGGATGGCCTAAAGCCCTAACATAGAATCAAAATAAATCTCTGAATCAGTTATGAATGACTACAGCGAATGTACATTGCATTAGGACTGAAGACAAGGTATAAATTGCTAAGATTATATATTTAATAGAAGAAAACAATTCTGGCCTTGAAACCATACACAAAATAGTTATTCAATACTTCATTTCATATCTGCATAAAAAAGAAATTTGTTTATATTACTTTCCATTTGGGCACCAGAAGGATTTTTTAAACCATTAGCTAACTTATATGTATACTTAAAGTATATATATATATATATATATATATATATATATACTTTAGACATTTTAATTTTTTAAATAGATATGGACAATCTAAAGTGCTATTTGTAATCATATCATTTGTAGATTTCATATTGTTACAGGCATATCCTGTATCTCTTTATACAACAGTTCCAAATATATTTATAATAACATTGGTTCTAGACTAACATATAGCATCTGTGTGTAAAAGTTAATAGTTTGTATTGACATAGAATGCTGATTAATGTTTTCTGTAATGTGAAAATTCTCAATTTATAATATTTTAAAGTTTGTAATAGAGAAGTTTCAACAAATAATAAGTTTCAAATATTATTTATTTGAGCCTCATTATGTTGACTTTGTGCTAAAAAGTTAGTTTAGCTTACTTGACTATGTGTATTTTTCTTTAGTATGCAATATATTTAGTGATTTGTCATTCCACATTTTCATTTCATCACCTAGCCAGAGATCTCATAAAGTGGAATATATTGTGTTCCTTTGTAGTTTGAGACTTTGACTTTAAATTACTACTTGAAGTTTTGTTATAAATTTCATGTGGCCATACATTTAACGTATTTTTAGATTAGCCCATGCTACCCAATCCCTTGTGAATTTATCTGAATTACTAGGTAGAATTTATCCAGGAATTGATGAAATATCATATTTGTGGTAATCGTGTATTCTAATGACACTAGGTCTTATTTTCAATATAGTGTGTAGGTACTGTGTACACGTAAATAACATTTCATTCCAAGGCCGGTAATTGGGGAAGATCATCAGACATCTGTAATTTGTACTCTTTCATCTGTTTTTATGGCTGACGCATATAGTTTTTCTCCCTCTTTGCCTTTTGTTTATTATATTCCAAATTGTTTTTAAACGGTTACACAAGGGATTATGTCCCTTGGGAATGGTCCATTACATTTTGAATATCAGTGCCATTCCAAGTTATTTCAACCATGGCATTAATCTCACTTAAAGCAATAAAAAGCAAATAGTGGTAAAAGGCAAGATGCATAAAGCATTACTTTAAACAGTTAAAAAAAAAAGAAAGATGTTAAATGTTCCCTTGCTCAGAGCTCCTGCAGCTCTTGATACATTTGTGTGCAACTGAGCAAGAGAAAAGTAGCAGTGGGATTATTAGTAGCAAGAGAAGCTTACAAGGAACATGAAAAGGGAACCGCTTTGCTTTTTGGCTCCTTTCTTCCAGCATGGAGTTTAAAAGAGAGAATCATTTAAACGAGCTCCTGTAGAACTCCCTTTTATTGGTTTCTTTTCTTACGTAAAGTTACCAACAGGTTCATTCATAAGGTGATCTTGAAGGTTGTTTCACTGTCACTGAGCCACAGTTAAGGTGGTTTGTAAAGGGTACCACCCAAGTATAAAGATGCCTGGTAGGAAAATAAGGCCTTTATACAAAAAGAGCAGCAGCCCATCAGATCTTTCCTTTTCAACCAGGCAGGTCCCCCCTCAGAAAGATTAATTACAGTCAGGTTGAGAAGACAGCCTTGCTGTGCATGTGTGTATGTGTGTGTGAGTGTGTCTGTGTGTTTTCCCCCTCGACATTAGAAAGATAAAGGGTGTGATTAGTGTGCACAAAGCCTGTGATCAAACCAGCTCAGAGGTTTGTGACAGGAAGTTCAAACACTTTATGGATCACTGGTGCTGACAGGTAGATCACACAGGCCTTAAACAGATGTTTAGTGAGAAGATGAATGTGTGAGATCTCAAACATGCAGTGCTCTTTTACTTGGCCACTTTAGTCTGTGAAGTATTAAACGTTGCTAAAGAAGCCTACTCCTCTAAAAAGGGTGAAAAAGTTACTAACAAGCTTCCATTAAATTTCAACCTTTCTTTTATTATCAAGATTAATACAGTTGAGAGTAGAAAGTCATCAAACTTTCTACAAGAACTGATGACTATGACCACACATTATTCTTAATGTATGAACCATCCATTGATTAACTTATGAGTATTTTTGCTTCAGAAGCTGTATGTGAGAAGTTCAGATGAGACAGATAGAATATTCAAGGTAAATTAAATTTAGCCAAGTCTTAGCAGTGTTCAGGCAAAATATCATTTATGCTTGTTAATTTCTTAAGCTAATATTGGATGAAGTAACTTATATTTATGAAAATCTACCACACATTCACATATAACAATTTCCATAGTGAATTATATATCACTAACACTTCTTTACAAATATGCATAACTGCTAAGTGCTATTAATTTCTTCTATTTCCTTCTTTGACCAAAAGTGAAATGTATAAATTGTGTGTGTGCACATGTATGGATATGTGCACGTATATACTTCTCAGTTAAACTGAAATGTCATCAGTTATTTTATTGTTTCATTACTGTCACAAGGGAATGTGGATCTATGATTACTGAATGTTGGATTAATATGTCTTGCTAGTGATACAGTGTTGTTAGGTGTCATTGTATATTGCCTGAATTGTGTTATTTGAAGAATTATACAAACTGGCAGAGAGGACTTTCAATACCATAATAGCTCTATAGGAATGTCTTTGTCAAGTTTATGAAAAACACTTAATAACTGACAATTTAAGAGAAAAAAATTTATTTTTGTATATTTTGCACATTCTAGTAGCCATTTTTCAACTCTTTCAAAATCGAATACGAGTTAAACAAAATGTGGCATCACCACACATAGTAAGAAGCCCATTAATGAATGTGTACTCATAAATAAATATTGTGAACTACTGAATATGAATGCATCCTGAAAATAATAAAATCTTTATATAAATGCAAAAATGTTAGAAGGGGAAGAGGTAGTATTTGAGGAAGTGGAAGAGGTAAATAGGAAACAAAAGGATAAGGTAAACGATGATTAATGGAAAAAAACCATGTAGTTGTCCATCCTGCTATCTATTGCAGTATAACCTAACACTTCCTTTTAGAAATCATATTATATAAATCTTCTTTGACTATGCTCCCAGTATGTTTTGTGCCACCAAAACGATTGAGAATCCAAGAATCGTAAATTTTAAATCAACACTTACTAAACATACTATATAGAAGCTACTGTTAACATCCACAATGAAAAGAATGAGATGTGGTTCTTGTTTCTGAAGAGTTTAGATTTGGGGGGAAAGATGCTTGTGTGTGTGTGTGTGTGTGTGTGATAGGAAGTGAAGAGGAAGCCTCTGGTACATAGCTCAGAAATTTCATATAAACATTACTGCATCTCTAATTTAGTCTGACCAAAAATATCATGAATTTCAGTCACCTTGAAGCATCTATTCTACCGCAGTTGACTTCTTAGTTTCTGGGATCTCAGACAAGATATAATTTTACCTCATCTCATTCTCTGTACTTTAGCTTTTTCACTCCTGATTTTTTTTTCTTTAAAAAAAAAAAGAGAAAGAAGTACAAGAGTTGTTTGTAAGCAACTTTCACAATTATTTCTTACCCAGAGTGTGGGACTGCCTGTTTGAATGTTTCCAAGAAAGTATTGTTCTTATGTGACAACAGGTCAGAAAGACTCTGCATTAATTACACTAACATATGGTTATTAACAGATTCTAGCTCAGGGAGCAATACTTTACAATGTTATCTTCCACATAGTCAGATGTTAGCCATATTGTCAGTGCTGGCAGCTATTGTTTCACTCATTTACTTCACAGAGCTAATTACTCCCTAATAATAACTTTACCTTGGAGTTTTTCACTTGCTTGTGCCAGCAAACCTGTTCACACTACATATGCTAATTATTGGCACTTATTCATTATGTTAAGATAGCTTTAAGTTCAAGCTGTGCAGCCTGGCTTTCGGTAGTGAGCCAGCTGGCTGCAAAGTTCCACCTTTTTTTGCTAAAGTCATTAAAAGTTTTAATATGGGCCCATCTTGTTCTCTTTACAAGATCAGTCTTTCAGGAATTCAAATGAATGTGCAGTTACCCATGGACAATTGCAAATTATAATAAGAAGGTCTTTGGTTTCTGTGGGAAACTCTGAAAGCTTATATTCGTTGTGAACCTTTCTGTTAGTTTAGAAAAGATGTGTGGATTCTTTTACATTTAAACTATCTGGTCCTTGTATCTATTTGATTGCTGCATACACAGACATACGTGTGTGCCTGTGTATGGCCACACACACTCATGCACACAGTCACTATCTTCCCATCCATTTCCCTTCAGAATAGGTCTCATTTACCACTGGTATTTCATTGTTACATGTTGAAATGATAGAGAATCTGGAAAGTCACCGTTTGTGTAACATCCTTTCTGACATCCTCTCTGAAATTCTTTCCTTAGTGTTTTTTCTTATCATTCCTCATTTCAAGAGATTTAGGACTAATGCCAGGGCCAAAGACTGTGCTTGAACTCTATTCAGGATTCCCATTGATATCAGCAGGAGTTAATATTTAAGTGTTGTTTTCAGTCAAAGTAAAATATGGTTTCTCTAGTTTTAATGAACAAATAGCTTCATTTGGTTCACATCCAAATATAATTAGTAACTACTACCACTCAATTAAATATCCAACTTTGATGAGTACAAATCAAAATGGATTTGACCTTTTTAGGTGATACATTTTAGGGAAAATCTTCTGAGAACTAGAAAGGATTATATACTCACATATAAACTCTTAGTAAAATTACTTTTTATCTTAAAAAGATAACTCTCAAAACATTCAACCTTCAGATATTCATTTTTATACAATTAGTCTGTTACTTAATATTTCAATATAGGCACTAAACATACAAATCATGAAATAGGTACAGTATTGAATAAAAAGGAGCAGACATGCATTATATTCTGCTTTGAAGAGAAACTTAGGAGATACAAATTTATTTCAACCATAATCAAAAGCAAGATGTTTGAACTATGCTTTCACTTGTATATTTCATGAGATAAATCTTTTTTTCTCTCCTTATTACCTATATCTTATTACATCAGTAATTTGCTCTGAGGATACTCATTTTAGCTACGTTAGCCTTCAAAATGCCATACACCAAATTTTACTTGTAAGGACTGGTGTACTATAGTGTTTTGGAGTGTGGAGAAGTAAAAGATGTGTGTCTACAGATAGAATAAAAACAGAAATGGAAGAGAATTTAAAAATCTTCTTGTTTCTCTGTACCAGGAACTCCCTGTGTGTGGCAATAAATGTTAGAGGGAGACAGGATGTTGTGAAGTGATTATGCGTCAGTAGAAATCCACCCTTGCCAGTGGACCTAAAAGTGTCTCCACCAGCATAAATCTTTTTAAAGTGCCCTTTTTACACTTTAAATAATTGCACATGAATTTAGTTGACCAATGATAACTAGGTAGGTAATGTTGAGGGAATTAATGAATTGTTACTTGTAAATATTGACACAAATTGGGACGTGAAAATTTGTATGGCAATTTAATGATCTATATAGAGATTAACCATTCACACCTTCACTTAATGATTCAGTATATGAGTTATTTATTGCTATGTGGGTGATGAAGGAGGGGTAACCAGTATTAGTTTAAAAATCCAAATTTATTCGACATGGTGGAAAATGCTTGTCATCCCAGCTGCTTCGGAGGTTGAGGCAGGATTGCAAGGCCAGCCTAGGAAACTGAGTGAGACTCTGTTTCAAAGTAAAAGACAGGGGAAGTAGGTCAGTGGCAGACTACTCACCAAGTGTGCTTCGGGCCCTGGGTTATGGAATGGTAAAAACAATACAACAAAAACTGCCACAAAATACGCTACAATTGAAATACAAGACACTTTTATTTTTAAAAAATTTCAGGAGATCCCCAAATTCCAATTAGATTTTTCCAATTTCTGTTAATAAAGGCTGCTTTTGTGATTTTTGATTATTGTAGGTCTGTTTGTGATAAAAAAATTAAGTTAAATTAAAAAACCATGTGGTTGTTAAGCTGCAGGGATTTGCACATACTGAGCCTTACCACAGTTTCTTTTCAGAGTGGTTAGGAAGTTAAATCAAAACAAAATAAAATAATAATTGCAGTGATTAAGAAATGTAACTGAAAAGTCTAAATAGGCCACTTCAAGTTTCTTGATATAACTTCAAATTCTATTTGTTCAGAATAAAATTACAGATAAAATAAGCACAAATTGTTCAATAAAAATAGTAAATTTTAAATTTTAAACCTTTAAGTACTCCATGGAAAGTTATGAGTTGAATTTATGTACAAATATTTCAATTTGAGGCTTTCAAAATTTTTATTAGGTATCAACATAATAAAACATTTAATGATTCATTAGTGGCCACAGTAGACTAAGTAAGAACTCATTTGAGCTATTCTCTTATTTTTCTCCGGTAATGAAATTTCATACTTTTTTATTTGTTTTGAATAATTTCTATCACCTTGATTCTTTTCTGTGTATTTATAGAAACTATTATAACATTCTCTACTTCATGAAGGGAGGTATCCTCTTTTCTCTCTGCTCTTAGACTGTCATATCCTAGATAAGAACTGTTACTTAAGCCTTCGTTGACGAGGACTCACAAAAGACTTAATAGGACTCAGATTTATATCTCAAAGAGTTTTAACTTTTTTGGTTGTGCTAGATTGCATAGCACAATTTAGTCTAAGCTTAAGGAAGGAGCCTTAGATTAATGCTACAACCTGGCGAGGGATCCAAAGCTTATGCTCTGATGCTAATATCGATGTTGGTATTTGACCACCAGGTAAGCCCAGCTTTTGTATTAATTTACAGCTTAGCAGTTCATGTTCTTGTTTCATCTTAAAATATTTTCATTCTTATTTTTGCCTCTTAAGACTTTTCCTTTGGTTAGCATAAGAACAGAAATGTATTAAAAGTTTTGTTTGGTTGTTTTGCCATCCTTGGCAACTGAACCTAAGGACTTTGTACTGAGCCATAACCCAACTCATTTTTAATTTTTCATTTTGAAACAGTGTCTCATTAATTCACTAAGCTGCCCAGACTGGGCTTGAATTTGCTAATTCTCCTGCCTCAGACTCCCAGAATGTTGGGATTACCTGTGGAAACTAATTTGAAGCTTGAAGAGATTTTCAGCACTGTTCCTTCAGACTACCCCAGGTTAAAGCCCCCAAATTTCTGGTGGGCAGTGACTGAGCCCACAAGTTGAGCAGACTCTGCTGGTGAAAAAGGAAGTAGCCCCCATCATTTGGCAATAGCCACTACCATTTTAAATGTTAAGACCTGGAAAAAAAAGTGGCATTTAAACTATTGCTAACCTTTTCCTCTGATGTTTTATAAACTATTATACGTTACATGATATGTTAGTGAGCTCTGTGTTGCTGAGACAAAAATACCTGAGGAAAAGAACCTACAGGATGACAAGTTTATTTTGGCTCACAGTTTCAGACATTTCAAGTGTAGGCATCTGGCTCCACTGCTTTTAGGCCTCTGGCAAGGCAGAAACATCATGACAGAATAAAGTTTCTCACTCTATGGCACAAGGGTGGGCAGGGAGGAAACACAGAGCGAAGCACGAGGCAGGATATAGTCCCCAAAGACTTCTCCCTGTAACCTGCTCCTTTCAACTAGGTCTCACCTAAAAGATTTGCATCACCTCCCGGTAATTGCTGCAAAATAAGAATCCATCAATGAATTAATCCAGAGATGAAGTCAGACCCTCCTGGACCAATTACCTTTCCAAAGCCCCACCTCTGAACATTGCTGCATTCACTACATTTGCCTGGAGGAACATTCCAGATCCAAATTATCCAACGTGGCCATGCCTGACATCGAAGATACGTGAAGCAAAACACTCCTATAGGACCCCATAGAGGAGGAGGACAGTTACTTTGAAATAAAATCTACCATAGTGCTTTAGGTGTGTAAGTTCAGTAGTACTCCTGAAAATCATATTCAAATAAACCGTCTGTACTTTACTTCCTCAAGATTACCAAGTAAGACTAGAGAAACATATACTCAAAACTAAAGATTGCAAAACACACAGATTGTTAGATTATT
This sequence comes from Cuniculus paca, assembly GCA_004365215.1. NCBI lineage: Eukaryota > Metazoa > Chordata > Mammalia > Rodentia > Cuniculidae > Cuniculus > Cuniculus paca. Next base: position 5,576 of record RJWT010024516.1, on the reverse strand, counting down.
AGGCTATTAAAACATTTAAAACCAACTCCTACCTCCCAGTTACCTATCATATTATCTAGAAAACTGCTGTAAATATGAAATATTTATATGATAGCTTAAAGCAAAAGATTACAAAAGTTATACCAAGTCAACACTAGTCTGAAGAAAACCTAAAATGACTTTACTAGTATCAAAATAGATTTCAAAGGAAAGAACATTAGCAGAGATAGCAGAAGTCATTGCATAATGAAAATGATTAACTCATCAAAAAGTCACAAAGATACTAAATGTATAAAAGTTAGTTGCAGAACTTAGATCACATGAAATAAAAACCAGTAGAATTAAAAGGATTAAAAAACAAATTCATAATTACACTCTTATTTTTAAATAAATATATCTTATTGAATAAAAACTTAGAAAATTAGTTAATTGACACTATGTATTACTGAATTTTTATTGACAGTTATAGAATACTACTTCAGGCAAAAACAGAATAATTACTACTTTAAATTGCACGTAGAAAATTTAGAAAGAAGATCATATGATTGGCCATGGTAGTAAAATCATAAATTATTTAAATAATTTACAGTATGTTTTCTGGTAACAATGGTATAAAAGTAGAAATTAGTAATCTGGATTGTCCCAATTTGTATGAAAACTAAACAGCAACTTCTAAAAGACTCATGGATCAAAGAAGTAGCCACAAGGGAAATATGGAAATATTTTGAACTAAACAGAAGTGAAAATATAAGCTTATAAATTAAGGCAATTTACTAGATTAATAAAACACCTTCTACATTATTCATGTAATAATTATCTTAGTAAATGCAGAAAAAGCATTTAACAAAATTCAGCACCTCATGCTGAACACATCTGAGCAATCTAGGGATAGAAGGAAATTTTCTCTACCTAATAAAGGCAATTACAACATTCCTGAAGTTTAATGTTGAAGTAGTGCACATTTCCCCCTAAAACTGTCCTCTTACAATTTCTATTTGCTGTTATATTGAAGGTCATTTCTTGGAGTAACATGAGTCAATAAAAATTAAAAGGAATTCAGATTTTAAAGGAAAAAAATTAAAATAAATTTATTCACAACTAGTATGATAATCTCTGAGAAAAATAATAGGAAGGCTGTTAAAAATGTACTAGTTAATGTTGCAGGAAAATAAGATATAAACTCATCATACAAAATAAAATTTCTATGTATTAGAAACAATTCAAAATTGAAATGTTACAAAGTATTTAAAATCTCATGAAAAATATGAAACACTTAAGGATAGATTTGCTAAGATATGCAGTCATGACATGGATAAGAAGCAGCATCACAGCAAATGTTTTGAAAGGCACATTATGGTGGGTGTGTAATACTCATGTTTATTTTTTAGAAATGTTTATATTGATGAATTATTCATTTTAATGCTATGAATTTTATTATATCAAACAATATGTACTTAATAGGAAGATAAAATATCAATAAAATAAAATACTAAATTTCATATGTAGTGAGAGTTTAGAATAAACATCAACATTTTTACCTGTTTACAAGATCTAAAAAATAATAACAGAAATAAATTCCTCATTGAACTACAATGAAAATACAAACAAAATTCTACACAGAAATAATCTTTCCTTCAAGTTTAGGTTCTTATGTATGAAGACCTAAGGCAGTCTTCATGCATGAAAACAGCGTGTTCCTTACACAAATCTTATTTACACTGATAATGTGTGCTTAGCTTTCCTTTCTTGTTTGGCAAGCCACACTGGTCAGCTTCCTATTATATTAACAATATTCTTGGGTATTACTGTTTTTGCATATAGAATGTGTTACTTATATTACATTATTAGTGTATTTCAAAACATCTTGTAATGTATTGTCCTTTACAAACAAATTTCCAACATTGAATCACAGTGTTAGCATTCTGTCCAGCACTGGCAAGAACCTAATAACATTTTGTGGCTTACTTCTAATGTTGGATCATTCATATTTACATGACAATTTTGTAGCATTTTGACTTATCAAATGTTTCTTTCCGTTACTGTTTTCTTCCTCATCTGAATCAATGTCTTTGTTCCGTACTTCTCCTGCCATATCTTGTGAATGTCTTCAACTTACATGATCCAAGTCATCATCAGTAGCCAAGTCACCTGATGACTATAAAGGCATATCTTCATGCAATGTTGTACTGAATTGGGCTAATTCTATAAGAAAAATCAAAAGTAAACGTTTAATAAAAATATAAATACACAAAAATGTAACAGTGCATGATGTGGGTAAAACTCACCTGGTTACATTTTGACACATGTGCATACACCTTGTTGTTTGTCATACCAAGTGGGTGAACACAAAGATTGGTTCCTGTATTCCTCCAGTGCAGCAACAGAGATCACAGGAGGCTACCATTATGGTAAAGAACATATTTTCAAGAGAAAAGTATGGCATGGGCATCTGCGACCCAGTATAAGGAACCAAGTTAAATTTGACAAAGTTTTTGCTGAAAAAATTTAAAGGAAATTGAAGAAATGGAAAGATATGCTACTGTGTTGTCAGTTTTTTGTTGCTGTGACAAATACCCAAGTAAAAGAATTTAAAGAAGGAAAGGTTTATTTTGGCTCACCGGTTCAGTGGTTTCAGTCTGTGGTATTTGGTTATGCTTCTTTGCATCATGAGGATGGAATCCCAAGGTGGACGAGGCTGTTTACCTCATGGCTACTGGGAAACAAAGACAGAAAGAGGAACCAGCAGGTGAAGGTTCCAATATCCCCTGCAAGAGAATACCCAAAATTACCTTTCACCTGGGCCCTGCCTCTTGAAGGTTTCACCATATCCCAACAGTATCCCAGGCTGGGAACCAGGCTTTTAAATGTATTAGGCCTTTGGCAGAGACTACAGATCTAAGCCGTAACTGGCACATTTGTGAACTGGAAAACTCAATTGTTTTAAAATGTCACTTCATAAATTTATTGGTAGATTCAATATCCCCTGAATCAAAATCTTAGAATGTGTTTTTGTAGAAATTAACTAAAATTTGTATAAAGAAAGCATTTTTAATAAAGTGAACAAATTTAAGGGTTATCACTTTTTTTATTTTAGTTTATTTTCAAGTTATTCTACCAAATAAAATATGGGTTTGACATAGTGCATTTACAGCTGGAATATCCACCTACGAATTTCTTTTCATTTAATTTTTTTTTATAAAAGTGTTCACTCAGGTCAATATGAAAAGGTAATCTTTTTAACAAAGGGTATAAAGACAATATTTGAATATTCATGCACAGACAAATGAGTTAAAACTATTTTCTTATACCATATACCAAACCTGACTCCAATATATAAAATAACTATATAGACACAAATAAAAGATAAAACAAGTTATCTAGAAATGAATAGGAGCCTTTTTCGACCTGTATTAGGTCCATAATATTAAATAAACTGAAAATGTTAGTGTCTGATTGTAATCTGAGGACTGGCCAGGCTGACACAGGAGGATCCTGAGTTCAGCGCTGGCCTTCAGGCTGCATAGAATTTCAAAGCCAGCTCAGAGTACATAGGAAGACCCTGTCCAAAAAAAAAAAAAATTAAATAACATCCTCCCAAAGAAAGGCAAAAAAATAAAAAACATAATAAATTTGACTTCAGCAGTGTGCAAAACTGATTTTTTAACACTAAAAAGAAAATGGAAAAGCAAGCCACAGAATGACAGAAGATATTTGCAAAACATATATTTGAGAAAACACTTGTATTCTGAAAGATTCCAAAATCTTCTTATATTCAAAAATCAAGAGATGTAACTCAATGAAAATGGCCAAAAGAATTGAACAGACTTTTACCCAAAGAAGAGGTAAGGAATGGCAAACAAATGTATGAAAAATATGCTTACCATTATTAATTAGAGAGATTAAAAACTAAACCTCTACACAGGCACCAAGCACACACAAGAATGACCATACTGTAGATAGAAAGATCGTGAAGCAATGAAAATTTTTAAAATGTTGTTAGTGGGAATCCAGAATGGCACATTGACTTTGGAAAACATTTTGACAGTTTGCTGTTAAGTTTCACATATACTTATCATATAATCAAAAATCCTACTTCTGTTTTTCCCAAGAAAAATGAAATTATGTGTCTAAAAGAAAATACATACATGAGTATTCATAGAAATTTAATCATGATATTCCCAAACTTGAAACAAATCAGTCATCAAACAGATGAATGGATAAATTATAGTATATATTTAGTGATTAAAAAAAGCTTAAAAAACAGATAAAGTTCACATCACGAAGTTAGTTAAAACAAAGTTTGAAACATAAGTATTTATAGCTTGAAACAATTTTGTTAAAAAGCAAATTGCCTCTACGGTATTACTGAGATAAACATAAAATATATGTAAGTACAATGGAATAGAAAACCTGAAGATCAAAGAATAATCAAAAGATATAATATGCACACACCAATCTAAAATGAGTTAACAAGCTGTAACTATTAAGCCAAAAGCATTACTAGGGATAAAGAGGGATATTGCATAATGATAAAAAGCTTAATTCAGTGAAAAGATACCACCATTTTAAACTTGAATGCAACTAATACAGTGTTCTCAGGTAAAAGAATATATGAGGTTAAACTGAGAACTGCAGGGGAAAAAAATGAAACCAACATTGTGAATGTTGCTGCTGTACCCCTCTCAGTCATTGGAAGGAATTAGATACAATATTATTTGAATATTTAGAAAATTTGAAAAAATAGCAAAAAGTTTGATCTAATAGAAAATTTCAGTTTCTGCTTCCAGTATTTAAAGGAAAAATATTCTTCTCAAACACAGTGTATTTTTTAAAGTGGTTGCATATTATGCTATAAATCATGACTTAGCAGTTTTAAGAGTGAAGCATTCATAACAGCGTTGACTGATAGTATAGTTTACTCTGAAATCAATCAAAATATAAACAAAAATTCCAAATATTTGGAAAACACAGACAATCATCTAAATAATCAATAAAGAAAGAATTTTAAGGGGACCAGGGAATTTGTTAAAAAGAAATTTGAGCTATTGGTAGTAACTCTAGTCTCTAAAATTTTGGCATATACCTGTTTAATATCAAGTTCATTATTCTATAAAAAAAGAAACAAAATTAATCTGTTATAGGCACTAGAAAATTTAATTAACTAAAAATATTTATTAAATACCAAGGCTTATTAGAGCCAGTGTTTCTTAGTAGACTTCAACTAGACAAATCTTAGGTTTATCATTAATAAAAAGGAAGATACAAATAAGTAATGCAAGGAATAAATTCAGTTGTACACAGGAATTGAAAGATAACTTTAAATTACTGTTTGCTAATCAGATAAATTCTTAGAAATAGAATTTATAGAAACTGTTCATTTAAGCAATGAGGCTTAAATACTAATCTTAATAATCATTGAATAAATTGGCATAGTAGTATAAAATCTTCCCTCAAAGATCTGGATAGTCTTACAGATGGTTCTACTAAATAGTCAAAGAATAGATCATTCTAATAATACACTCTTTTAGACAACAGAAAAATAGAGACTAATTTGTTCTGTGAAATAATATAGTCTTCACTAAAACTAGTTGAGATTT
>RJWT010024515.1:0-16452 GCA_004365215.1 Cuniculus paca | reverse complement strand
CTGGCGGGGCAGATGTGCAGCTGTCCTACAGGGACTGCATATGTGCAGATGCTGCAGCCATGACCCCTATGTCCTGGTAGAACCTGTTTTCGTGTGAGCTTTACCTGAAGAGGAATCACAGTCCCACAGGATAAAGTGAAACCAGAGGACACGTTATTCCGGAAAATGACAAGTTAAAAATACTGCATCCGACTGTTCTCCAGAGTCATCAGAGCAGGGAGGAGACAGCAGCCTATGCTGTGGATTCTTCCCCTGGGCTCATCACCCCAACCTGCACTAGTTCCTTAACTGGCTTTTATTTTGCATTGTCCCCCTGCTATTCCTCCCACAGTTATTCTGTCATTTCTCTTGATAGTAAGTCGGTTTATTATTACTTCATATTTTAAGAGTTAAGAATTTAGCCAGGCGTGGTGGCACAAGCCCATAATTCCAGCACTCAGGATGCCGAGGCAGAAGGATCACCCAGAGTTCAAGTTCCTGTGCTACAACTGAGGTGACCTTTTAGGCTGTAGGAAACAGACTAGAGGCCCCTTTCCCTGCAGCTCCAGACTTACACTTATTAATATGTAAGGCCATGACCACTGCATGCCTGTAGAGCCTCCAGCCCTGTGGTACTCACACCTGGCTGGGGCACCAGCAGACAAGGCCCTCTGATGCTTCCTGTATGAGCTGTCTCTGCCCTCTTAACATACAAAAAGGCTATATCTGAAATGGAGAAAATATAAACCCACAGGATCAATCACTTTTAGGTCAATACTGAGTAGAGGCAAAGGTCACAGTCAGCTTTGTGACAGAAAGCGTCATGAGCAGGCATCCCTGGTGACTGCCATTGTGTCTGAGATGCTGCTTCAAGGAGTCACCTGGGAGGTTCTAAAAGCTTCAGGCCTATAGACTTGACAGTATAGATGATATGGCCAGATCCCTTGAAAACACAGCCACTGAAACTGAGACCAAAGAAAACAGGAAGTCTGGACAGCTCCATATCTGGTAAAGAAATTGGATTTGAAATAAAAAGCCATTCCAGAAAAAAAACTCTTTAGTCCAGATGGCTTCATCGATGAACTCTGTTAAATATTTCAGGAGGAAATAATAGCAGTTCTACACAAACTCTGCTGCAAAAAGAGGAAGAGGAAATACTTCCCAAGTTGTTTCATGTGACCAATATAACAATGATACCAAAACTCAGTGAGGGATTAACAAAGAGAAATATCAGAGGCCAACATCCTTCACAAACAGAGGTACAAAAATCCTTTAAAAATTGGCAAACCAAATCTGATAATAAAAAGGCATGACTTATATTAGGAACATGAGATTGGTTTAACCTTTGAAAATCAGTAAATGTCATTCACTATAATAATAAAATAAAGATTAACCATTTTTACCATCTCAACAGATGCCAAACAAAAGTGTATGGTAAAATTCAGCACCCATTCATGATGAAGACTCAGCATGAGTCAGCCATGGTGGCACACATCTGTCATCACAACACTCTGGAAGGCTGAGGCAAGAGGCTTACCAAGTTCAGATCCAGCCTGGTCAACTTAGTGACTTAAAGAGATCCTGCCTCAAAAAATAAAAATTGAAAGAAAAAAAAAAAGCGCTGGAGATGTAGCTTAGTGTGAAGGCCCTGAGTTCAGTCCTAAGTACCTTAAAAAAAAAAGGATTCAGGAAATTAGTATTAAATATGAGCTTTCTCAACCTGATAAAGGGCAGCTACAAAAAACCTACCACTCATGCCTCCTTAACAATGAGAGTGTGAAAGTGTTATGTGAAGCTAAAGGGAAGGCAAATGTCTGTTCTCATGGCCACTCTTCCATATTGCATCAGATATTATTGTACAATAAATTATGAATTTGAACAACAAAAAGATGAAACAGAAATACAACTCATGAATACTGGAAAAGAAGAAATAAGATTATTATTCACAGATATGATTATGTCTGTAGGAAATCTAATGGAATCTAAGAAATAGCTGCTGCAATGAACTTAGGAATTCAGGAAGGCTACAAGATTTCAAAGTTGGTGTGCAAAATAAATTATATTTCACATACTACTAAAAAATCATTAGAAATCATTAGAAAATAAAAATGTGAAAGTACCATATCTACAATTGCATTTTAAAACCTTCAGATACCTCATAATAAATTTGATTAAATATGTCTGGTACATGTGCGTTAAAAAATCATAAAATGTTGCTATGTGAACTTCAAAAGACCTAAGTATAGGGACAGATAAACTATGTTCATGGATCAGAAGAGTCAATATTTTGAAAATGTCTATTTTGACCAATTCTATCTATAGAGTTAAAGTAATTGACATCAAATTCTCCATGGGCCTTTTTTTTTTTCCTGGTCTTTTTGAGACATGGTCTCACTATGCAGTTCAGGCTGGTCTTGACCTCACTTTGTAGCCCACACTGGTCTCAAACTTACAACAATCCTCCTGCCTCAGCCTCCTAGTGCTGGGATTACAGAAATACACCACCATGCCTGGCCCTTTTTTTTCTTAAGAGAAATTGGCCAGGGCATTTAGCTCAGTGGCACAAGTGCCTGCCTGGCAAGCAGGAGGTTGTGAGTTTGAGCCCCAGTACCCACCCCCCCACAAAAAAAAAAAGATAGAGAAATTGGCCAGCCAATTCCAAATGTTTGTGAAAATGCAGATCTTGTAAAAGTACAAGATTGGAAGACTTATACTACCTGATTATAGTATAATTTAAAGCTAAAATATGGTCTCCATCTAAGCTAGAAAAATAGATCAATGGCAGAGACCAGAGTCCAAAAATAGACTTATAGACTATGTGCAGCTAAGGAACTAAGTCAAATTAATGGGAAAAGAAAGTCATCTTTTACAAATAATGCTGAAATAATCAGACATCTGTGTAGGAAAGTAAAAGGAACATTGACCACTACTTCATCTATACCAAAATCTAATTTGAGAAAGATCATGTACCTATATGTAAAGCCAAATGGTGCATTCTCAGGAGAACTGGATACCTCTCTGCAGCAATCCACGTGTGTGCTGAAGCGAGGCAGTAGGGAACTCTTTTTCACAGAGGTAAAAGCCAGAATCCTAGTTTTCTGAAGATAACAGACAATTACATTGGGATAGGCAAAGATTTCTTGGACAAGGTACAAATGTATTAACCATTAAAGGAAACAATGTTGATAAATAGTAGTTTGTTGGTATGAAAATTTTATCACAAAAATTCCATTAATAAAATGAGCAGACAAGACTAGGAAAACATTTGCAGCACATCTGACAAAACTCACATCTGGGGCATACACATCAACAATAAAGGGGGCAACAAAAGAACTTTCCAAATGAAGGTACAAAATTGGCCAGTGAGGACCTGAAAGCCATGGGACTCTCCCTGACACCCAAGAGACAGGCTGACTATAAAATTCGGTCAACATTCAGTGCTGGTAGGCATGTGAGCAATGGGGATTCTCATCTCAGGGCCCCATTACCAGCAGCAGTTCCACTCCTAGGAATATAGCTATCAGGTACTGAGAGTGTCACATGACTCTGATAAATGCTGGAGACCTCCACGGGCCCATCAGGAATAGACAAATCATGGTGCACACATAGAATGAAAGGGACTGGGATTCAGTGGTGAGGCAGCAAGGTGGACACTATGCACAGGAGCCAAGGTGTGCCTGAGTGCGTGTCCAAGAAGGTGACTTCTTAGGACAAGCAGAGCTGGATTAACCATTTTTATTTACCATCTCAACAGATGCCAAACAGAAGCATGTGATAAAATTCATGTGTGTGATCATTCATGATGATCATTCATGAAGATGTGACGTGGGTCAGGCATGTGGGGCAAAATGGCAAGTGGGGTACAGGATTGACAGAAAGGGGTCAGAGAATGCTTTCTGGTGATGGAAGTGTTCTGTATCCCATGTGGGCCACTGGTCCTGAAACTGCTTGTTTCCAGTGTCAGAACACAAGGACTGAGTGTCTAAGATGGGGTGTTTGGTTTTGTATAAAGAATAGCAGATTTATACTGACGCCAGAAGAGGTGACAATGACATTGTGAGATGCAGCCATGGCAACCACATAGCTTGCTAGTAATGAACAACGCTGTTATAGCTGCCATTCAGACAACAGTGGGGGTGCTGTGGCAGGGCCAGTGACAGGAAGTGAAAAGGTGGCCCAGCAGGTCTCACCGGCTCATCTTCAGAGTGGCCATGGCCCTGGATGCCAGCAGTGCAAGACAAACTTTGTGCTACCTGGGCTTAGGATGCACTAGACCTTCCAGAACCCTGGGCCCAGCAAAGGGCAGCTGTGGTAAGGAAGGCTGAGGCCTTGTGTGGGCAGAAAGTATAAACAAGTGGCCATGGGATGGGAAAAAGAGATATTTTAGGGTAGAGAAAAGCCAGAGCTTGAGGCTGACCACTAAGGAGAGCCTGCACTGGGGTGAGCAACAGCCTTGCCCAGGAGCAGTGGACTGGGTAGGAGGCACTGAAGATGGCATCCATGTGTGCCACCTCAGCAGCCCCCTCCACTTACTCCCACTCACAGACACTGCCCATCAAGTTCCACTATGGTCCACACAGCCGTTGGGACCTGCCTGCAGCATGTCATCAGGTGTTATAGACTTTGTCCAGCGCAGAGAACTTCGTGGACACTGTCCTGGGATATGTGGGAACACCAGCCCTGGACAGCACTGTCTCCCAGACTACTGACCTGTGTCCTAGACAAACTATTCCTAGGCACATGGTTGGGCGGAAGCAACATGTCTCTTTACCTCCAGGTCTGTGACCTTGTTTGCGAGAATTCTGGGCTGAATGTGTGACCTCGCACAGGGTAATGCTTTGATATTTGCTCGTGGGTGATTGCAGCATCCCAGCATGTACTACCCCCCAGCAGGAGGCACTGAGAGAAGGAAGCAGGCAGATACTGCTGAGGTACAGCCTGGTTAGCCAGGAAGCTCACCAGGCCCATTCTGACAGGCCCAGTGACTGTTCTGAACAGAATGAACCAGGATTATTTTAAAACCTGTTTCCATGTGAGCGAGCTCCACCCCCAGAGTGCTCAGGCCCGAGGGAAGTGTGGGATCGTGGGCGGCACTGAAAGGTTAGCAAATAGGGTGGAGACACCATTAGCAAAGGAGAGAGGCACTCACTAAGGAACCAAGACAAAAACAGGCTTTGATGTAGCCGGGCTCTTTCTTGGAGTCGGAGTGCCTCTAGTAAAATCATATTAAATATAATAAAATAAATGTCGGAATGCAGCCTCTCCCTATGAAGACCAGAATCAAACGGATGTCCTTGTCATTTCCCTCGTCCTGGGCATCCCAACTCCAAATCGAGAGCAATTATTCTAATTTGTTTTATTGCATTAGCGTGGGCAGAAGTAGAGAAAAGGGGCTTTCTTTCGTCTCAGTCATTCTTCATGGAGAGCTGTGGAGGACAGACCTCTGACTCTGGTTCAGAGACATGGTGGGAATTTTTGGAACATGATGTCTACAGTGTCCTGACCTCTGGCTCCCAGCTGCAGGTCTCCACCCCAGGACCCCAAGCTGGGGCCTCCTCAAGCCTCTGATCTTCAGCCCTCTGTCTTGATGTAGCTAGGGGCAGAAAAACAGCCATTCTCAAGGGCTTAAAAAGGCATCAGGCCCCAAATGTGGCCAAGGACTTTCAGAACCCCTGCTCACTCCTCGCAGCCCCTCGAAGCACTCACACACCAGAGTTGTCATGGTGATTTTCAAAGCAACTGCGGGGCCACACAAAACATCTCCGCCAGCTACTCTTCCTGCGTGTGAGAATGTTTCCAGTCACTGGTTTTGCTGCAGTGGACTATGCTAACCAGGCACACCTTTGTCAACTGCTCAGGCGCTCAGACACAGGGTATGTTGAATCCAGCGTTATCTGATAAAAAGGAAAACAGATAGTGACACTGAAATCTTCTGGATTTTCTAAATTAAGAAAATTATTGTCTAAGCACCTGCCTGGCAAGTGTGACATCATGAGTTCAATCCCTGGTGCTGCAAAAAAAAAAAAAAAATTATTGTCACCATTGAATGAATGTATGTAATGGTATAACTTGCTGAGATAGGGCAGTAACCTCTAGCAAAAGTTGATTGTTTACAAGTTCCAAGTGTTTGTGGCAAATCTATATTTCAAAGGCACCAAGCTTCAATGAAGATCTCATTCTTTTCATCATTTCCCCCACTAATCCAGTTAGGCCATGGTCTGTTTGGGGCTATGAGGTAGTGGTGTTTTGGTAGAACTATAGTGTGTGACTTCAGTCCAGGGCATCCAAGGCTCGCTGTAACCCTCAGCTCTGCCCACCTGCTACTCATAGAAGGTGCTGAGGCTCCACACACAGGGACAGGGCTGCTCTAGGTGTTCTGACCTGGTCCTTACTGGACCCTTGGAACAGAGCCTCTGAGATCCCGATTTTTTTTTTTCTGTGCTGGGAGTTGAACCCAGGGTCCTGCTTATGCCATGTAAATGCTCCACTACTAAGCTATACCCTAGCCCTTGGGCATAGCTGAACTAGGAGCAGTTTGTGAGTCTGTAACCTAAGCACATTCGGGTGGCACTGCCACCTCTAGCAGCAATTCCCTCATCCATAAGGGCTGGTCTGGCCTGAGGTCTGGTAGGGATAGGGGCTCTGGGTGACCCCTGAGCTGGTCCCTGCAAATGTGAAGACAGCTGAGCCTTAGGAAGCCATGGAGCACGTGCTTCTGTCACACAAGTGAACCATGCACCAGTCTCGACAGCCCTAAGCTGCAGCATCTTGCAGAGGATGTGAACAACGTGTGTGGGAGCTCAGTTCCTATAAGAGAGAGTCAGTGATGCCGGTTGAGCCTGAGTGCCTACACCTACTCACAGGGGCACAGCTTGTCCTCCAGCCCTTCTTACTCTAAGGAAGCAAAGGTCCAACTAAGTGCTCACAGAACAGGAGGAGGCCTTCATCAGGCCTCACAGGCCAGGGTTCCAAAGCAGCACTGAGGCTTTCTTTTCTGTGCTTGAGGCCAGGGCATCTCCATGTTCAGAGTGAGTTTTTGAAGAGCACCTGCCTCTCCACTCAATTCAAAATCAAGACATCGTCCGTCAGCCTGGAATGTTACAGCATCTTGATGCTGCCTTTCTCAAGCAGAGGGCAGGAGGGTCACAGGACAACTGTAGGTCATTTGGCTCCTGTGGGTCTGGCATGCTATGGCCTGTCTGTGTCATTTTTCAAAATTAATTTTTGGGCTGGAAAAGGCTCAAAGAGGGCTTTGTTCCCTTGACACTTCCTGTGGAAGAAAGAAGCCGTGGAAATCTGACATCTGCAATGCTGGAGTGAACTGAGGGAGGGCATAATTATCCTCCACTCCTGGAGGAAGGTTCAGCTTTTTAAGTGTCTCATATCAACTTGGAATTTGAGTGACATCTTAATTAGTGTGTGTGTGTGTGTGTGTGTGTGTGTGTTTTCTTTTCCTGGTTTGAATCTCCAAAGAGTCCCACTCTCAAGTTCTATGGGGATGTGGGATGCTGAGCCAAGCTCACGGTCGCCAAAGTGGCACCCACTTTCCTGCCCAGCAGAAGAAGCCATCAGTTCTGCCTGAGTGGATCCAGGATGAGTCTCTGGTGGCAGGCTCACTCTGACCCTGGATAGCTGGACACTCCCAGCTGGTATGAGTACCACAGATGTGCAGGGAAGGAGTTATGTCTGGGCATTACCTCTTGGTGCCTGTGATCTGACCAACCTGACTAGACTGACTAGATCCTCACAGTAAAGCAGCCAGCAAGTCTCTAAATAGCACTGTTCCTGGCACCACATAACTCTCAGTGTTGCACTCTGCTCTCCTGTAATGTCAGCTGGCAGGCACTCGTGGGGCCTGAGGGACCCTAGAGACATGGACACTGAAACAAGAAATGGCTTCTCTTCCAGTTAGGTGGTGACACAATGTAATCCATCCACAAGTGTTCCTGCAGGTGTCCCTGGGCTCTGTCCAGGTCCCCCAGGGATCTCTGTAGAGGCCAGTTGCTAGGCCACCATCCCTCTTGGCTCTCATACTTGTGCATCATCCCCAATGCCAGCCAGAGTGTGGAAAGCCCCTGTTTCCTCAGCTTCCCAGCATCCCTCTTCTGTTTCATTTATACCCCTGCCGGGGGATTTGTTTGTCCTTCCTGATGGCCTCTGCTTGGATTTTGAGCTTTCTAACCAGCCGCACTATGCCATTTCTGTGGTTGGCCTCACAGTGTGCCATGAGTTGAGTCTGGGTTCCAGGGACCCTCTGGGTTTCTATGTCCTGATCTTTCCTATCCTTTTTGCTCCATAAACACCCTGTCTTGCCCTGCTCACACTTAGGACCTAAGTCTCCACACTATCTCTATCCTTATACAGCAACCCTAGCCTCAACAGGGATGCCCTTTCTCCTTAGACCATTCTTGTCACCCCTGTTCATTTTCAGGCTTGCCTTGTGATGTGTCCCCCCAAGTTCATGTGTTCAAATTCTAATCCTGAGGTGACACTGTTAGGAGGTGAGGCCTAATGCTAGCCAGTATCTCTTTAGGGGAAACCTTTGTGTCCTAATAAAAGGATCTCCAGAGAGACCCCTCATCCTCTTTCTGCCATTAGAGGGCATAGCCATCTGCAACCCAGAAACAGACCCTCACCAGAACCAACTATGCCAGCCCTCTGGCTTCTGATTTCTAACCTCCATCCTGTGAGAAACAAATTTCTGTTATTTATAAGTCGCCTGTCTGGTTTTTTATCATAGCAGCCTGAGAAACACCTCCTGGCCCTTTTTTCTATGCCCCTCTGATATGCCTATCAGCCCTCACTAAAATGTGGCCTCTTTTGTGCCCACCTGGACCTCGTGGGCACTCAGTCAAGGTCTTCAAGTGAATGATAGGTGAATGGCTGGATGACTGAATAGAGGGTGGATGGATGGCTAAATGGATATTGGATAGATGATGGATGAGTAGACCAATGATAAACAGATGGATGGATAGGTGAGTGGATGGATGGGTGATGGAAGAGAGAGTGTTCTATAGATGATGAATGGATGGATGGAAGAGTCAGTGGATGAATGATGGAAGGATAGGTGAGTGATGGGTGGATGACAGATGGGTGATGAGTATGTAAGTGATGGATGGACTATGAATGGATGGGTGATGGGTAGATGATTGGTGATAGGCAGGTGGTGGATAGATGTGAGATTGGTGAACCATGGATAAATGGATTGATTATGGATGGATGGGTGAGCAATGAGTGGATGGATAATGGATGGTTTGTAGGTGATGGATGGGTGATGAGTAGATGGTTGATGGATGGGTAGATGATGGATGATGAATAAATGATTAATAGGTGATAAGTGGATAGATAATGGGTGAATGATAGATGATGGGTAATGGATGGATGATGACTGCATGGATGGGTAATAGGTGATGATAGATGGATGATTGATGAGTGAATGGATGGTGGATGGGTGATGGGTGAGTGAATGGGTAATAGGTGATAGATGGATCATGAATGAGTGGAGGATGGATGGATAATCAGTGAATAATGGGATGGGTAGATGTAGCCAATCCAACTTTTTCAGAGATTGGTAAAGCTGCAGGAATCACTGACTCTGGAGAAGACTGGGCTTCTTTCTCTAAAATTATTTCTTACCTTGCATCATGATTCATATGGAAGAGATGGAAATTAGAGTCAAATCTCTGCATCTCTGGCTAAGGTTTTAGTTCTAGCACAAAACAAATGTTTCTGACTTATAAGTAAGTCACCTGATACTGCTGGTGCTTGAGAGAAAGCGAACAGGGCACATGTGCTGACCTCCCCAGACATTGCTCAGAGTGGCTGAGACAAGGGTATGGGGGCTGACTGCTGGGCAGATCCTCTGGTGTCCATGCCACTCTGCCTGTGGCCTAGTCTAACCCAATTCAGACAGCTCCTCACTGTTATGGAAACTTCCTGCCAGCGCTCCCGTGTTTTGACCACCAGGAGGGTCCCTGTTCACAGGCTGTGTGTGGGTTTCCCTCAGTGGCAGTAATAGTTCATTTGTGTAGGAGTACTTTATCCTCCACTGAAGCTTTCCAGTCATCTGTTGGGGTGATGGCTCGTGAGTCATCACTTTAACATTGTCCTTGGTGTCTACACAGTGTGGTTTATGCATGCAGATTATGAAGTTTGTCCATTTTAAAGATATATAGCTGTGTTATTGTAATGACGCTTAGAGGTCTAAAAATCAGTTTTAAAGAAAGCATAGAAAGCACTGATATTATAGAAAGGAAACCCTGTCTCGTTCTACCTGCGATATAAATTTGTTAACTTGTGGTCATCCAAAAACACCTGAATGTGGCGCATGCCTATAATCCTAGCTACTCGGAAAGAAGATAGTGAGTTCAAGGCCACTTTGAGCAATTTAAGTCCCTGTCTCAAAATAAAAAGGTCAGTGGTCGAATGCTTGCTTAGCATATACAGGGCCCTACATTTGATCTCCTGTACCACCACCACAACCAAAAAAAGTCCTGAGTCTGCCTTCCATAAAGTTTTCTTAAATTTTACTTTTTAGAGTGTTCATAGTCCTTCAAAGCACAGGCTTTCTGGCCTCATAGATGGTGTACTATTTTTTTTTCAGACTAGCCTTGAGCTTGCTTATATAGCCTAGGCTGGCCTCAAACTCACAGCAGTCCTCCTGCCTCAGCCTCCTGAGTGCTGGGATTACAGGCATTACAGCTTTTTTCATTTGTTTTGAGAGTGGGTCTTGCTAACTTGCCCAGGCTGGCCTGGAATTTTCAGTCCTTCTATGTAAGCCTCCTGAGTAGCTGGGCCTTGTGCCACCATGCCCTTCATGGTACACTTTCATCCTTGGGAGCTGGTCTTGCCAGGTTGTTGCCTGCCAATATTCTGCCCATGCCTGATGCTCTGCTTTCTCACCTCTACAGGGCCTGATCAAAATCCGGGGTGACCAGTGCTGGTGGGACCTCACCTGCATGGACTACCACTACGAGGTGAGGAAAAGGCCAGTGACCACAGGGCTGCTCCATGCAACCAGGATGTCCTACCTTTCTCTGGGCAGTCAGGGCATAAGGCATTTGCAGAGGACCCTGCTCACTGGGCTGGTGGGACAGGCACTTGGCCCAACCTGGGAGCAAGTCCAACTGAACTTTGATTTTCCCAGGTCCCTGGACAAAGCCGGGTGCTGTCTCTCTGGGAGGCTGCACTGCAGTCCACCCTCCTCCAGCAGATGTGTCTGCTGCCCTGCTGGTCTCCCAGATGCTCTAACCCAGGCCTCAGCCCAGGACTTCAGGCACAACTACTAGACCTAGGCCCAAGTCTCAGTCTTGGACAGTCCTATCCCTGCCACTGTGCCTGCCACATGCCCATGTGCTAAGGGTGGGAGCCAGGATAACATTTGACATCCTGGTGCCAGCACATACCTTGTCCTGTAAGACTTTTTCTCCATGTTTCAGCCCATTGCCCACAGCCCAGACATGGGAAAGCTGATATTTATTTGCCTCTTGGCCAAGAGGCCACCTGTGTGGTTCTCACTGTCCTTTGTAGCTTCTCGGTTCGAGCTTTGGGCATTTCACATCCTGTCTGAGTGCTGAGGTACTGTCCCCGCACCATTGTGTGTCCAGCATCCCGGACCACTGTATTGGTGCCTGAATATCAGAACAGCACCATTTGTGGTTCTCTTTGACCTGACACCTTGACTTCAAGGTCTTGAGACCTCCTCTCATCCTCTCAGATGTCCCTCAGAAATCCTCTCACTGCTCTGCTGGGGATCCCAGAGCTCCTTTGTCCTCAGGCATGGTCACAGACTTTCAGTACATGCCAAGAGGAAATGTCAACCCCACATGCACCACAATAGGAAGCAGCCCCTGGGAACAAGTGACCTGGCTGTGTGCCAGTGGACCATTTGCACACACACAGGCCAGGTGCTGGGAAGTCTTGGAGGTGTTTGCATGCAGATTTCAGTGGGAGGTAATGCACCAAGCATCCCCTACCGAAAAGACCAAGCAGAGTCTGCTGTCCAGAAGAATGACAGTCTTCAGCCGGCAGCTCTCTCCACATCTCCTCATTCAGCTCGGTGTTCAGCCTACACATGGGCCTGCTGGAAGCCCCCAGAGCATCTCAGGACCTTCTCCAGAGCATGGCCAATTGGGACACATGGAGGGGGGAAACCCCGAGGGCCTGAGGTTACATCCACAGAAGCCCGGAAGCCAGTGCCACACTTGGATCAAGGAGGGCCTGAAAGGAACCCTGGCTGTGAAGGCTCCATCTCACTCCCAGGGTTTCTCTGAATCTGTGAGTGACCAGTGCTGCCCAGGGTCCTGCTGCACCACACTTGGCCTCTACACTGTCAGAATGTGCTTGTGCTACTGGCTGGCCCAGAAACACTGTCAGGATGGCTATGCCTCTGAGTCTCCTGACATGAGGACTGCAAGGCCAGGGTCCTGTGCTCACCTACAGCTCTCTGTCACAGAGTGGAGGTGGCTTCAGACCACCTAGATGAGTTTTCACTGGGGGCACTGTCGACACAGGGTTTGGAGCCGAATACAGGGCAGGCAGATAGCATGTGTCCCAGTTCCGGAGTGAGGAAGAGGCAGATGAGCTGCTTAGGGTGGAATTGGGGCATGTCTGGCCCTGAACTGTGGGCATGCCTGGATGAATGAACTGAGTGAGGGTATGGGGAGCAGGAATCAAGAAGCTCCCCTAAGGACATCAGTCACCCGCAACAGGTCCCAGCTCACCTGCCATCTCTGTCCAGCTTGCTGCAACCTAGCTCCCACAGCCCCTCCTCAAATTGGATAATTTGTAGTATAGCTCATAGAACTCGGGGTAGTTTCCTCATGATTGCCACTTATCACAAAGGTATCAACCAGGAGTGGTCAGAGGGAAGAGATAAGGGTCCCCACACCTCACATGGTCACCAGCCCTGCAGCATCAGACCTATTGTTTTTGCAGGGTTTTGTTACAGGGCAGGGCTGGTGAACTCACTGGCCATTGGGGGTTTAGGCCATCTCCAGCCCCACTCCCAAGGGACAGGTAAGGCAGAAATTGACACATGTACAACAGGTCCCTCTGTGACCAGTACCCCAGGAATGACCTCCTTAGCCTGAGCTCTGTCTGACTAGAAGGACCTCATAATGAACAGACACCAGGAGCCCAGAGCAGGCCCAGTGTGGACGCCCTGACTCAGGTCAGCCACACCCTGCAGCAGGTGCGAAGGCCTCCTCTCACCTCCACATCACAGCCACCACCACGATACACTGCAGAGCAATGATCATTCTGTGGGGCTGCAGCTGACTTGCTGCCCAGCACCAAGAAGAGGATCATACCTTGTGTCACTGACCCAGGAATAGATCAAGATTCAAAGTATGGTTTCCATTGAGTGTGTTTCACTCTCACACCATCATAAAGTTGGGGATTATCTGTACACATTCATCATTATGTCGCAGTGTCATGGGCCCACCTGTTATCCCATGGCCTGGGGAGCAGCCCTATATTCTTGGGTTCTGCTGCTCGTAGAATGACTCTTGGGCTCACACCCAAGCCCTATGGTGTTGTCCTCATCTCAAGATCAATCATCTATTCAAATGATGTACACCAAAGGCTTTGTCGCCAAGCCCATGGGCTCCAATCCAGCAGACAGTTATAATCACAGCTTAGTAAAACTGTCCACCCAAGTGCCCCCAGGAGCACCTCCACCTCAGACACTTACAAAGAGAAGAAAAGCAAATACCTGTTAGCAGTTTTATGTTCATTCAGTTATCTTTGAAATACACAGTGCTCCATTTAGAATGGCAAGGAAAGACTGCTGGTGGCAGGAACATTCCCATGTTAACCGCTTTGCTTTTTGTTTTTATTAAAACTTACTTTAATCTTAGATTTACAGAGTAGTCACCAAGAGTACAGAAAATTTCTGTGTACCCCTCACCCAGTTTTCCGTAGTGTTAACATCTTACACTACTGTGATACATCTACAAAACTAAGCAACTGGCGTTGGTACATTACTATTGATTACACTCCAGACTTTATTTGGGTTTTACTACCTTCTGTTTTGTGTTCTAGGACCGATTCCAAGATGCCATGTTGCATTTAGTCATCATTTCTCATTAGTCTTCTCTGGTCTGTGATGGTGTTTTAGTGTTTTTTGGTTTTTGGTTTTTTTCATGATTTTGATATGACCGTGAAAGTTTGAAGTCCATCTAGTTAGATATTCTGTGAAATGTCCCATGACTTGAGTTTCTCTGATGTTTTTATCATAACTACACTGCAGTTGTGGGGTTTCAGGAAAATTCATAGTGAGATGTCCTTTTAATGATATCAGCATTGTTTTCTGATGATAATTAACTTTAATCATTTGACCATGGTAGTATTTGGTAGTTTCTCCTCTAAAAAGTTGCATTTTTCCTCCTTTCCAAATGTCCTCCAGGAGAGCACAATATTAAGCTATAAACCCTAGGAGAAGTATCTGCATACATTAATTGGAATTCTTCTGTAAAGAAAAGTGTCTCTTCTCCCCCTTTATTGATATTCAATCATTTTTGTTTTGCTTTATTTTCTGATTTTTATTTTGTTGCTCAAGTTGTTCCAGCTATTGTGTATTGGCTATTGTGAGCTCTTTTATGTTGGCTCCTGTGTGCCTTTTGTTTTTTTATCATCTCTTTACCAGAACTGTAAGATGCTCCAGCCTCATTGATTGTACAGATTTGCACCTTGACATTTCCCTATGTTGCGTGAAAATCTTTCATCCTACAGCTTTACAGTTAAACTTTGACAAGGTTTGCTGTGTGTTTGGGCACCCTGAACTGTCAAAAGTCTTCTGTGGCCAAATTACAGCCACGGCCACCCACAGTGGGTCACATCGTGGTGGGTCTGTGCCTGAGCGCTGCAACCCTCATGTTGTCCTGCCTGTCTCCTTGTCTTCCTCTGTCTTTCTCCCAGTTTCCCTCTCTCTGTCTCATTCTCCCTCGTGTCTCTGTTTCTGTCTGTCTCCGTTTCTCTTTCTTTGTCTCCACCTCCCTCCATCTCTTCCCCTACTTGATAAGTTGCTCTGGAGCAGCACTGATGAGTTAATAGAAGTTTATATTGTTGTTTTGCTCCAGAGTCCTGTATACCAAGCTGACCTTTAATCCAGGGAAATAAATCACTTTCCACTGCTCTCATTTGTAAAGTCCCTCGGACTCCACTTGTATAAAAGAAGCCTTTGTGTGGTATTGAGTTTTTAAGTCAGAACTTCAGCCCAAAGCAAGAACAGCTGATATGCAGGTCACCTGCACCAGCACTAGCTCAGAGCTCCTGACACAGTGCAGATGCTGTGATGAATCCTGGGAGCTGTGAGATCAGCATGGATATGTGGGTGTGTCTGTGCATTTTTGTGTTTGGGGGTACGTGTATTCATGCATGTGTGCACATGCATGTGTTGGACAGGTAAACACTCCCTCATGTGTTCTCCTGCTGAGCACTGCTCCCAGGCACAAGCATCCTGGCACCTGGCGCCCACCCCATGTTTGCTTCCTTCTTCCTCAGTTTCTCTAGCCAGGAACATAGCATGCACCTGAGGGTAGTTTCACTTGGCATTTCTAGTTTATCCTACTGGGACTTGGAGGCCTTCTTGCTTGCTTCCTGTGGGGTTCCTGTGGGGTTCTTTTTCTAAAAATGCCAGACTGTGAAGATGGCCTCTGTCTGAATCAGCAGTGTATTCTAATCACAGGGGTGACATGTTTTTGGGTGTGAATATGTGTGCCATATGTTCTCAGGCAGTTTTCCCTTTCATACCTGACCAGGGGGAGCTGGCCAAGGGGAGCATGGTGCATGTGAGCACCCACTAGGAGGAAGGCGGGGCAAAAGGCCACTGTCCCTCTAGCCTAATGCCCTTTACATCCACAATCCTGGCTTTGTTGGCCATGTGTCTGAGATACCAGCTAATCTGTGCTGCTGTGCAGATGTCTGAGTGGCCATGACTCTTGGCCTGTACTGCAGAGCCCAGGCCTGAAGAGCAGCAGTTTCTCCAGCAGGTCCATGTGGTTAGTCTGAGACAAGGTGACATGTCTCTTGTCCATCTGTTCTTTCCCCTGACCTGAGCAGCAGTCTGAGAATGCTCCCCCCATGCCTTCCCTTCAGGGCATACCCCTGCCTGCTTATCTCTCAGGCAGTTCCTCTCAGAAAATTAGGGAAATTGGTTGCAAATGGGTGACGTGGAAGATCTTGGTGCTTAGGGGATTGTGCATTGCACAAAGCAGTGGATGATGAAGCCCCAAGTTCTCTCTTCTCACACTTTCAAACACATTTCTGCTGGGAGTTCAAAAGGTGATATCAGGTGATGTTTTTATGTCATGGAACATTTAAAATGCTTGTAGTAGGGAAGTAGCATGCTTTCCATGGAGGTGGCCTTGTGGGCTGTGGGAGCTGCTGTGCTGTGCTATTAGAAGCTGTCTAATGAGTCTTCATTTCCACACATCAGGACCAGTGCTTCACATTGAAAGAGCTCTCTGCAGA
>RJWT010024514.1:0-16454 GCA_004365215.1 Cuniculus paca | reverse complement strand
CCAGCCCTGAAGAACTGAGATGTATCAACTCCCCATGAGGAATGTAACTCATTCCTGCAAACATGTACCAATAAAAATTAAAATTAAAAAATAAGTAAACGAAATAAAATTTTCTTTTTAGAAAACAAGGAGACAAGTTCTTGCTAAGTTGCTAATTTTAGCAGTTCTCTTGCCTCAGAAGAAAATGATCTTAATGATCGCGGTTTATAAAGGTGCGAGTGTGCGCGCGCACGGTTGTTTCAATGAGCGCTATCTGAGCCAAAATTCCCAGTGTTTGCTCTTGTCTTAGCAGGTCCTGCTAGGAGCCTGCATGGCCTAGCTGCTAAAAAACTTTGCTCTTGATTTTCGGGACAGGGACTGCAGGTCCCAGCGTGCACCGCAACCGGGACTCCCGCAGGGCCCTGAGACCTGAGGTCCCCTGGGCCACTGGCTTCAATTCTGTGAAAGATAAGCTCCCTTCCCTTCCCCTGCCTAGGAGGCCCTGCGAGGGACCTCATCCATCATTGCCCTGCGGGCCGCCTGCAGCAGGCACCGAGGGGCAGAAGGAGGACCCAGCCCGGCTCCCGAGTCTGAGCGCCTCCGACTCCCTTCGCCCCCGCGCGCGGCCCTCCCTGCCCAGCGGCAAACAATCAGCGGCGGCCTCGGCTCCAGCCCCGCGGGCTGCCAATCAGCCGGGCGGCAGGGGGTGGCAGGAGGTTCACTCCCCGCTGAACCGCCGCCGAGGTGCTCGAAATGACTGAGTGCGGCTGATGACAGCCAGCCAGGCCCGGGACCCGCAATTGGCACCCCCGGGGGCGCGGGCCGGGGCGTGATTGGTTGGGGCGTCGCGGGAGGCAGGAGCAGGGAGGAGCAGAGGCGGAAGGGCGCGCCCGAGGCCGAGGGGGGTCCCCGAGGCCGGGGACGGAGGTGCCGGGAGGCTGAGCCGGGGGAGCAGGCGGGAGACCCGGGGAGAGCTGGCCGCCCGAGGAAGGGCCAGAGGAGGCCAGGGCAGGAGAGGGGAGGGGCCGGCCCCGGCGGGTGCGGACCCTGCAAGGAGTTAAAGGGAAAAGTCACTGCGCGCTCCCATTATTCAAATATGTCGCACATACTGATAATGTAGTTCTTTTCTTCCGCGCGGGGTGGGGTGGGGGTATGATTCAGCACAAATTTGATGTAAATTTATGGAAATGAAAACGCAGCGAGGCTCAGGCCCAGAGCTGCGGGCGGGTTGGCTGCCTGGCCCCTGATGAGGCAGAGGTGATCGCTCTCTGGACTTGGGGAGCTGAAAATAGAAAAGACTGACATGGGGGCTACTGGCCTCTCCTGCAGGCCGCGAGAGGGGCTGACCTTTGTCGCACTGGAAACTCATCAAAATAATAATAATAAAGGGAACAAAGCTGATAACTGTCCAAAATAAAATCACCTACATTGTCCTCCTGTCTAATTTTTGCCTTAGGGTGGGGAACAACTGTTACCCGAGAGAGAGGGCTTGTTTTAATGGAGAGGGAGAGAAAAGAAGAGAATTAACGTTATCTAGAACCTACTCGGTGCACATAATTAGCTAGCAAAGTGGCAGAAATGTTTTTCCTTCTGCACTATGAAAGAATAATGGGGCTCAGGGAACAAAAAGAAGACAATTTGATGAAGAGGGTGAAAAGGTGGCATTCTATATGAACAGCTGGAGCTGGTGAAATATTTATTGTCCATTAGGCTGTCCTTCAGAACACAGGATGTTGATTTTTTATCTCCCACCCCTACAATACCAGGTCAGGCCTTTAGTCTAATGATGTGCCTCTCCCATTGGTGGCAGCCTCCCTAATCTGGTTGTGTCCAGCAGCACCTAGAAGCCTTCATAGTTTGGGAATTGCCTTTCCAGACCAGGCCTAGCTTTGCAGTTTGCAGTTAAATTGAAACAAAAGAGTCAAGACACCAAGATACAAAGTCGGGCTAAATGGTGTTTGTATTAGACAGCTTTCTGTTGCTGTGATGAAATACCTGAGAAAATCAACTTAAAGAAGGAAAGGTTTGCTTGGGCTTATATTTTTAGAGGGTTCAGTCAATAATTCACTAGTTGCATGCTTTGGCTCTGGAATGAGGCAGAACAGCATGGCAGTGTGGGAATGCGGCAGAGGACAGTGCTCTATGCATGGCAGTAAGGAAGCAAAGAAAAGGGGCCAGGTGACATGCTGTACCCCTTAAGGACACATGCTCAGTGACCAACTTCCTCCAAGGAGGCCTCACCCACTGGAGTTCCCAGCACCTCCCAACAGTCTATACGATTATGAATTCATTAAAGGATTCAGCCATTGATGAGGTCAGAACCCTCTTGGCCTAATCACTGCCTAAAAGCCCCACCTCTGAACACTGCTAAATTGGAGACCAAACGTTCAACACAGACCTTCATTTGGGGGATATTCCAAATCCAAATTATAATAGTGTCAGTGTTTCATCATTCCTGTTAGAGGTGAATGTTACCAACACTGGTTCCTGCCTTCTGCTGAGGCTACGATTCCTTCTTCCATGTCCAAACCGTGCTGGGGCCCTGGGCTACCAAGGCTCACTTGGTCTGGGTGTGCACAAAGAGGTTGTCTGCAACCCAGGGCCATGGTTTATGGATGAGTTGGAGCAACTGTTTCAAAGGCTAAGAGCGATCTGATCCCTTTGATTACATTGAGGGGGCAGAAGTCATCAGCCCTTGGTGACATCCATTACAGTGCTTTGCTGTCACCTAACTTTCTGTGTTCCCTAAGAGAAGCTCAAAATGGCAAATCAGTGTGTTAATAGAGACTGTGGACAACAGTGTTGGTCAGACTGGAGTTCACTGCCATTGCAGCACGCAGCTTGCCTTTGGGGCACAGGCACAGGTATGCCTCTTCAGTGTCTTTACACAACATGACAGTTGCCGTTTCTTAACCGACCTATTCACATGAGGCAGGAAAAAGCAATTTTAAGGTGATATGAGAAAATCTTTAACCTTCAGGGTCATTTATTCATTCAACAAGGATTTCTTGAACTTGGCTTATTTGCTGAGCTTGGCCGTGGGGCTAAGCCCCAGTCCTTCACCCTCCAGTCAGTTCGAGTGGTAGCCAGGGTCCCAGCAAGCTGAACACAGGGAAATGCTCCAGAAAAGAGCCCGGCAGCTATGGTGTGATGTACAGCCTGCCTCTTTAGTAACTGAGAATGAACCATGAAATCCAGATCTGTTTTGCTATACTTAAAATGATAGCTTCATGCTATCTGTTTATATTTTTTAAATCCTTGATGCAGAGGTGGGGAAACATTACAAAAAGAAAAACGAGGTCCATTTGAAAAGGTAAGAAAGGACAGGACTGAAGACTGCTAAGATGCAGAAAACATGAGCTGAGCAAGTTTACTTATCAAGTCCCAGAACATTTGAAAAAGAGGAAGCAAGGACCCCTATCCAAGATGAGGGACATAGCAATGGGACAAAACTTTAAAAAAGAAAAAGGCAGTGAATTGGGAGGGTGAGTGCAGACACTGTGGCACCATAGACTCTCTGTGATTTAAGGTCCTCATCTCTACAGCAGGCAGATTGGACCTGATGATCTGAAAGATTTGTGACTCTGAAATTAATTTTACATGTGGATGGGACTCCTACATAATGTTAGTGAAGGTGCTGTTTATGCTCTTCCTCTTGGATTTTAGTACCTCTGAGAACTCCTAGAGACCCTTTACTGTGCAAGGCCAGAGTGATAAAGCTGTGTGCCTAACGCCAAAAATCATGTTAGAGAAGAGCTGGAGCTGCCACCCAGGACTTCCAGGTTCTGCGCTCTAGCTCCTTGAGGATATTTGAAGTTCATTCACAGCAGAATGCTGGTCATCTATTCCGATGCAGCAAGCTACCCCAGACCTGGTAACTTAAACATCAATTTATTATTGTCGCTTGGTTTTGTGGGTTCATGAGGCTCAGCAGGGTGGGTCCTCCAGTGGGTGTCAGAGTAGGCCAGGACTTCAGTCATTTGGAAGACACCCCAGACTAGGTATCCAAGTGGATGTGTTCTCAAGGCTGGGTGTCACCACTGGCTGTGGACTGGGAGCTCAGCCCAGTGTGTCAACCAGAGCACCAGCTCGTGATGCCCCTCCCACAAGGTGGCAACTGAGTCCCCTGTCCCAATGAACACCTAACCACCCCCAAGGCTTCCCTCCTGGCTGCTGTAGCAGTGCCCTGAATTGGTAATGACTCAGGATATTTGCCCTTCCCCCACGCTACCCATATCTTCCTATTCTGCAAAGCCATTTTGACATCTAGTTGAAGGCTGTGGAGTTGGTGTGATTTTAACTCTTTTTCATTCTTTTTCGTGTTTTTCCGATGTCCTGAAGCTCACTGTGGTTTCCACAGTCAGCGACCAGCGCACAAGTCAGCTCCTGTTCCAACAGCGGTTTGGTGAGCTCTGCAGTTTGCAAGTTCCGGAACTGCCATTCACATCTGATGAATCCCTTCTTAGTTCCAAGGAGACACTTCAAAGTCTGTCTCCACTGTGTGCTCTGGGAAGTCACTGCCACTGGAACTTGTCTCTCACTGGGGCCGCTGGTCCCTCCTGAGCATTCGAGATGGTTGCCCGAGTTTCTTGCACACTCCTTTGAAACACAGTAACCTTGGTTTCACATGCAGTGTCCTCAGAGTTGGAAACTCACTGGACCAAAAGTGTCTACAGCTTATTTTTTTTTCCCTTAGATTTTCTTTTTTATTGATTTTCCATTTTTAGCACAAGATTGATCACCAGCAAAATACCAATTTACATACAAATTCTGCTAAACTCAGCATCCTATATACTTGGGATTTTTTCATCCATAAACCAATTTTTTAAAGAGAGAGATTCTATTATCAGAAGTGCCCCTGGTGACACTCAAGATGTTGAGCAAGGAACAAACCCAGAAGGACCACAGCCTGTTGGGTAAGCTCAGCTGCTTTGTGAGCACAATAAGTAAGGAGGCAAGGTCTCAGGTAGATACCCAAAGAGTGTGTTAATATTTTTGCTTGATTCTATGGCCACAAGCAAACTGCAAACCTTGATCATCAGGCATATTACCAGTTCATTCAACAACATTGGGCAAATACTCTTTGAGTACCTGCTCTGTGCAGCCACTGTTTCGATACTGAAGACAGAGCAGACACAAGGACACAGACCTTGTGCTCACGATGGCTGCAGAACAGTGGGGAAGTGAAGGCCAAACAACTGAGCACAGTCATTTAACAGCCAAAGTGATAAGTGCTAGAAAAGAAGACATAGGCCATGAGAGTGTGTAATAGAAAATCTTAGTGACATTGAAAACAAGACTGAAGGAGTCAGAATTTATTACACAAGCACAGGAAGCCTTTGAAGGGTGTATCAGGATTAAAACTAAGCTTAAGTAGGAGATTCAAACATACAGTGACTTGACTGAGAAAGAATTTAATTTTTCCTTCGTGTGACAGGATGGCAGGGCAGACTTGCTCCCTGAGGACCTGGGTTCCTAACATACAGGGATTTCTCCTTCATCCAGGATACTGTCCTCAAATGTAGGTTTGTTTTTTTTGTTTTGTTTTTGTTTTTTTTCGGCACCGGGGCTTGAACTCACAACCTTGCGCTTGCCAGGCAGGCGCTTAGGCCGCTGAGCTAGATCCCCGGCCCTCAAATGTAGGTTTGAGGTTGGTTGCTGGTCCTTTTCTGGAAAGGGAAAGAGGTTCAGATGACTTCCTTTGAAGGATGTGAGAGGGAGTGGTGTGTATTCCCTCCAGTCATATTCCATTAGGGAGACGAGAACCTAATCATGTGACCACACGCCACTGCAAAAGAGGCTGGGAAATGTATTCTTTAGCTAGGTGGCCACATGCCCAGAAAGAAGGCAGATTTGGGGTGAGAGGACGGGCACTAGGGGATTTAAGTCCTAAAGTGATGAGATCTGATTTCCAAGTCTTTGTAGCCAAAGCAGGATCCTGGAAGTCACTCAGATCAAGCTGTCTTAGGAGCACAGTATGATGACACACCGGGCTCCTTGGCTCCAACAACTATTGCCATATACAACACATCTCAGACTTTGCGATGTGCCACATCTCACTACATTTGTGCATTCTGTGTTTGAGAATTCAGAAAGGGCACCTTGAATGAGCAGGCTCGACACTGTGCTGCATCAGGGGTGACTCAGTGGCTGGAGGCTGGCATCACTGGAAGGTGCTTTCTTTCCCACACCTGGTACAGGACCTGGGGGCACTCTAAGACTGTTGGCCAGAGAGTCTGAATGTGACCTTTCCAAGTGGCTCTTCTTCCTTACAGCATGGCAACCTCAATGTGGTGAATTTCTCACATGCTATCTGAAGTCACAGGAATGTTAGTTCTAGTGGAAAAGGCAGACACTACCTTGCCTTCTATGATGTATTCCTGAAGTCGTCAGCATTGTTTCCACCATGCTTTGGGAGTTTGGGGGGAAAGTGCATAGTGAATGAGTTAAAAACTTGTTTAGCTAAATGTGGTAGCACACACCTATAATCTCAGCACTCAGGAGGCTGAGGCAGAAGGATCACTGAGAGTTTGAGTCCAGCGTGGGCTACATAGTGAGCTCAAGGCCAGCCTGAACTACATAGTGAAACCCTGTCTCAAAACACACACACACACATACACACACACACACACACACACACAAACACATGACAAAACAAAACTCTTGTCTAACTTCTCTTGATGGGAGGAGTAGCAGGGTTATATCTAGATGAGCTTGTGGGAAGGAAAAATGACTGTAGTCACCTTCGGAAAACACACTCTGTCACAGTGGCCACATACCTGGCCAAAATCCCCATCACACATGTGAAATGCATCACCTCTTTCCCAAGATACCCGAAGTTTCACCCCATTATGTCAGGTGCAAGTCCAGAGTGTCATCATCTAAATATTGTCTGAGTGTGGATGTATATTCTCAGGGACATTGGGGAGGGGGGGCGGTCACTAAAGAGGGAAGTTCTCTGTTCTCCACATCTGCAGCACGCAACAGGACTGACACTGGACGACTGAAGTCAACACTCCTGTTCAGAAACAGGGAAGAGAGAAAGTTCTGGTCCTCACCAGCTCAGAGCAATTCTCAAATCCTGGCCACGAGAACTTGTTCCTCCTCCCTCAGCAGATTCTTTGCAGGTCTCGACTCTGCCCTTAGCATTATCTTTCCTGTCTCATGGCACATGAGGTATGGACAAAACTGACTAGATTTTTCAGTCTGTTTCTTGCCCTTCAAAAATTGGGAGCCAAAAGGCCTCTTATTTTCTTCCCTCTCAGCCAAAGTTGGCATAATTTCTTTTAACAAATATTCCATTTTTCTTTCTTTCTTTTTTATGTGTATCAGTATACAATCAACTCTACTAAGCCAACCTCCAGTCTCTTTGAGAGAGGCACTTCTCTATCTTGGGGCCCTGAGTGGCCCTTGTGGGACAATGTCCTCCACATTCCACTTTCTTTGAAGTTTTATTGTACAGTGCAAAAGATCTACAAAGCATACTCTACAGATCCCTAGAAGGACTTTTATCTTCCTAGTGAAGTCCCTGAGGTCAGACCTTAGATCCTTCTGAGACTCAAACACAGACTCTAACAGCTTATCCCTAATTCACCTTCTCCTAGAACCCACTTTTAACTTAGGATCATTTCCAGCTCAAAAACCTGAGCCAAGACCTTACTATAGCCTCTGAATTACACTATAAAACTTAAGAATTCATTGATCAACTTGCCTCTCTCCTCTCTCATTTTGTCATAGGCAACTGGAAGTGAGACTGTGCCCTCAGTACTCTGCCTGGAAACCAAGTTTAATATTTTTCATTTTATACATTAACTCAGAAAGCAGTTTTTCTGAACTCACTTCCACTATATAAGAAAACCCTCTCTTCCCTTGACCTCTAATAATATTTCCCCCAGTTTCTTTTAAACTCTCAATGTCCTCCTCGCTTACCTGACCTGCCCTCACCAGGGACTTCCAGAAGCCCCTTGCCTCTGCTTCCCAAACCTAAGGCCACACATTTTAAGTAGCTCCAACTTCTGGGTTCTAAATTACTGATTCTATTCCTTGCCTCCAGATTGAGTTTCACGAAACACATTTTACTATACTCACAGACTATGTGGCATAGGATTCAGAGAGTCTGTAGCAGGGAAGTCTTTGCTCTGGACTGTCTGGGGTCTCAGGCAGGAATACCTGAAGGTTGGGAGTGATGTCATGTCTGAAGTTCAGATCATATGACTATGTCTTCAAACAAATGTCTGACACTACTGCCTTGAGTGCCCACCTGGGCCACTCCATCTTTAGCTCCCTCACAGCATGGCTACCTCAGGACAGCCACACTTCCTGCTTCCCGCAGGAATGTTCTAGTGATCAAGATAGAAACTGCACGACCCTTAGGACCCAGACTCATAAGACATATGTCACTTCTGCCACATTCCATTGGCTACAGGGAGGGCACAAGTCCATGTAGATTCTAGAGGATAGATGCCACTGTTCCTTAGAGAGTATCCTGTTTGCATTGTAAAGGAGTCCATGGGATGGAGATTTTTGAGGCCATCTATGGAAAATAAAATCTGCCACATGCAGGAAGGTCATTACTGATGAAGCAGAACTGAAATTCAGTTGTGTTTATGCCTGGAACCCTACGCTTTCGCTACACGATGCTGATGAGTCAATAGCATCATTTGCATGAATGAAGGACCTTATGTTATTAAAAAGAAGGGTTGAAACATAAGGCAAGAAGCCAAATTCAGTATCAATTGAACATTCTCTGTATTACAAATGCGGCATAAATATATGTTTCCATAGCTCGCGCAGAGCAAACAGCTGCATTTATTTGTGTCCAAAAACATGGAAAAGTTCCAAACCATAAGCAAAAAGGAAGGAACTTGAGAAAACTATGCAAACTTCTAGAAGCCTAAATCTTCATAGAAATAGTTGTACAGTTGATTAAAGCAGGTGCTTTACCCTTCTCCCAGCCTGAAGTGTTTGACTTACAAATAACTCCTTACCCATATAATGATGTTGCTCTGTCAGTCACTAGGAACTACTTATACATTTGGCTAAGTAGTCAAATGCCTAGTAAAACTTCTTTACGTTAATTTGATCCAACTCTCCAACATACAATCTCTGTTTCTGTCTCTCTTTCTCCCTCCCTCTACACACACACACACACACACACACACACACACACACACCTTCTTATATCCCCCTGCAATCCTTTTGAGCTCCTTAGATCCTTTATAGGACAGATATATTTTTATCTCTAAGACTTGGTTGGCTTGCACAAGTCAGGGCATCTGTGGCAGCACAGATCCATGCAATCCATTCTTCTCTACCTGATTTCTTTCTTTTGCCCCATGAATAAAGATATAGTTTGAGAGAAGGATGGGACCAAGGAACCTTTATAAAACTGCTCACCTTTTCCCTCTCCTCTATCATATTCTGTCTCTGGTCTGGGAATCTGAAAATAGCAAGCAATGCATTGTTCCCTACAATTTTGCGTTAAGAAGAGAGCTCTTTGAAAGGATTCATTTAGGTCTTTATGTCTTTGCACATAAACTAGGTCTTCTCTGAAAACTCAGTTCGAATCTGACATGCAGTGAAAATTCCTTAGGTTGTAGTAAGGATTTGAAGGGCTAAAGAAGGGAAACACGATCCAGCACTTACTGTGACAAAGCTACATGCTAGATGACCTTCTACAGACACATACATTGGCTGGTAGGGTCATAAAAGAGGTTAAGATGCATACTGAGTGTAGACAGAACAGGTGCTCAGGAAGGAAGAAGTGAGGAGAGAACATGAGGGGACAGCAGAATCAGAGACACTAGGTACAAGCTGTTTTTGAGGGGTTCTGAGAATTCCAGCAGCCTGGATATGTGTGAAGGATGCAAGCTTGGCATTGGCAACCTGGATTTTCTCACATTCTTTCTGAACCCACAGACTCCTTCTCACTGCCAATATGTGAATCTAACCATGGCTGGGGGGTCAAGGGCTCTCCTCTTAGCTCCCACTCTTCTTGCTTTCACTGCTCCAACCATGAGTCACCCCCTCAGGCCCTGTGCCAAATGTGTCATGGTCTTCATAGGACAGAAGGGTCTTCCTGTCACTCCCAAGTGTGCCTGGCAGTAGAAATGAGTCAAGAAGGAAGGAAAGCAAAGACCAACAGGAGTGAGGAGACTCTGTTTATTGGGTTGGGCAGCTACCATCCCTCTCTGAAGTGACATTTATGGTGACCCAAAATGATCTCGTATGATTGCTAAGCTTCCTTGGCCAGGTTGCTACAGTGTCACGCACTTGGCCACCTGCACACCTAATTTAGATGAAGAATCAGTACCGATCCTAGGATAATGTGCTAGTACTCACGCCTCCATGCTTTCTGAAAGGCCGAGCAGAGCGAAATCCAGTCTCAACACCAACATTTTTCAGCCCCAGAGGTCTGATGCAGATCCTTGGTCCCAACAAGACCTGGCTAGCTGTGCTTTCGTGACTTCTGCATTGTTCACCAAGGGCGCTGCTCTGCTCATTCTCAAAAACAGTCCATAATCGGATAATAGCACAGAGATGGCAGGAATTCTTCTGAGTGAGACAGAAAGAGTTCTGGGGAGGTTAGGAAATTTCACAA
Organism: Cuniculus paca; assembly: GCA_004365215.1. Lineage (NCBI taxonomy): Eukaryota > Metazoa > Chordata > Mammalia > Rodentia > Cuniculidae > Cuniculus > Cuniculus paca. The sequence continues at coordinate 5,875 of RJWT010024514.1, read as the reverse complement.
AATCTTTTCTCCCTCCTAATCATTAGCACCACCAGCATCGTTTCCATAATCATCTTTATAATTAGCTGAAGTGGAAAGGGAGCTGCAAACCTGTCTAATGAAAAATAGGTGGGGGGAAAATAGAAACTGTTGATAGGTGATTGGAAAAAACCTCTCACTGAAATGCATGCCATAGCTTTCTAGCTATATTCTCCTCCTGCACGCTTTGCTGCAGCCCAAGCTAACCTCTGACTTCCTGTCACAATGACCCCCTGACTTCTGCTTCTGCTCATGTTGCCTAGAACATCACCCTCATCGCAGAAACCTCCATCTACCCCCTCTCCAAACTTCCTCAAAGACCGATCTGAGTCTCTCTGCAACTCTTCTCTTTTGCAACTTTATAATACACAATCACATGCTGCATAGTGACATTTCTGTCCTTCGTGGACTACTTATGGTGCCACAGGTACAGTTGTAATGGAGCTAAATAGTTTCTAACACCTAGTCACAATGCAGGACTCACATGTTGGTGATGCTGCTGGTATAAACCAAATGTGCTGCCAGTTATAGAAAGGTACAGCAGTACAATTATGTACAGTACATTATACTCAGCAATAAACACCTCCATCATCAGCTGATATATTTCTTGTACTATACCTTTATTGTTATCTTAGAATACATTTCCACTCATAAAAGTGTGTACTGTAGAATAGTATGCTGCGTTAGCGCTGTTGGTGGTAATCTTATATATCTCACAGTCACTGCGTCTCTTGATTGTATCTTTTCCCTTTGCGCTCGATTTAATCTCATGTAGTTTTGTCCATCGGCCCCCAGGAGCTGCACCATCCATACACACCACGTAGCCTAGGCATGCAGTAGGCTATGCCTCCCCACTTTGTGTAAGCACTCTGTGACATTCGCACAATGACAAAATTGCTGCACAATGCATTTCTGAGAGCAATCCCTACTGGTAAGCAATGCATTACTATATATATGTGTCTATTTTCTCCTACTAGATTATAAATTTGAAACCTTCTGTCACATTATCCTCTGTAACTCCAACTCCAATCACCAAGCATGTACTTTTATAGACTAAGTGCTCAGTGAACGTCTATTGAAAGAACAATCCATCAGTATATTGTCATCCTTTCAAAAGAAATGTGCTAAGAAGAAAGTTGTTTGGTGAGCACTGCTGGTGTGGCAGGGCCTCATGTTCTTCAAACACCTCACCTCTCCGTGCTGGACACTCAGGCAAATGATGTTCACCAGTCTATTTTTCAGGCGGTAGAGACCTTGAAACTTCTCTTTTTGCTGGCCAGATCCACTTACGCACAACCTTCTGTTTTCTATCCCCTTCCTCCAGCTCAGTGAGGAAAAGCAGCGTGACCTTGCATCTGGAAGCTGGCAAAGCCACAAGAAATGAAGAGCTTGAGTCCTTGAGTCATCACATGAAGGAGAGCACCTGCCAATTATGGACAACATCTGGGGATTTTGCATGAGCAAGAAACACATATCTACGATATTTGAGGCGTACAACTTGGGGTATATGTGTTATAGCAGCTAGGGTTACCTTAACCAGTATAACAGTTTTTAATATTGCCAGAAAAAAATGCCACTACTATGGGTCTTGGTTCTCTTAAGGAACTAATTCTTCCCATTTTGGGGTGTGACTGAACAATATAGGAAATGTTTAAATTTTGAAAACTTTATTACAGTAAAAGCCACGTGTCATTAACCCTCAAAATACTCCCTCTGGGCTCACACACTTTTGCCATTGTTCTTGTGGAAAATCTTTTGTGGAAAACTAGTAGCAATGTGTCTTTCACTGTAAAAATTTTTAAATTTAAACATTCACCTTATGTTTTGGCCACTCCTTGTAAATTTTTAGTTTTGGTTATGGAACGTTTACAGACCATTCTTATTTCCAGAAACACTCAGCCTCAGCAAAGGCTCCACTCAGTATAGGGAAGCTTGAAAGGTTTTGGTAGCTCCTTCTGGAAGCCCCTAGACCAAGATGTTATTTTAGTTCTATCAACAAACACAGAGCTGCTGCTCTTGACAGGGAGAGGCCATGGAGATGGGTTAGGAGTCCTGCTAAGAGATTTCCATCTTAAGGATCATACAATTCAACTCTTTCTGGTATTGACTACAAAACAGGCCTCCTAGTATTCTGAGCTGTACCTGGACAGGGAGGGGCCTCTGGCTCTAACAGTCACCACAGAAACCGTGGAAGCCTCTCACTCTTAGAGGGGCTCTCACTGGTCCTTCCCGATTGTGTCGTTATTCCTTACGGAATAAAGTCTAAATGCTTTAGCCTGGAATTTAAGACCCTCCGTTATGTGATCCTCACTTTTCCTTCCATTCAAACAATATATTTGTTCAGTATGTTGTATGTTGTCCTACTTCCGTTCTTCTTGAGGTCTGTCCCACCACCACCACCATATACATACACAAATATATTATGTATTTTTACATACTATATAGTGTGATGTGTAAACCTAGTCACGACAGACAAGTGCATACTTCAATGATCAGTTAAGCCTGAACTTTCAGTGTCTTAGAAAATAACAAGTTTATATTTTGCTTGTGTTACATGTTCATCAAGAAGATGTGTGTGTATGTGTGTGGGGGTACAGGGATGTGCCTCTGCTGCACACCTGCTCTCAGGTGCCCAGGCTGATGGCCTATCATCTGCAGCTGTAACATCTGGGGTAGCAGATGCCTTCTTCAAAGCAGCAGGAGAGAAGAGACACAAAACAACCCCAGCATGTTAGCACACATCCCATTGGTCAGAACCAGTCACATGACCCTGTCTAATCGCTGAAGAGCTGGGAAGTAGGTGAAGCACATGTAACATTTAGTGAACTACACTATTGCCTTTGCCCCTCATGCATCTTCCAAGAAGCTTTCCTGGTTTCTTCCAACTGCAAACAATGTCTCCAGGCTCTGATTCTGAGTGATTCTATGTGCCCACTCTTTGTAATAGGTATTTCCTACATCATAAAATTATCTATATTCTATCAAATTCACATTCATGTAAGATAGGCATCACTTACTACATGCCACTCTCCTGTTTACATACAGTAACTCACTTAAATCCATATAAGAATCCTTCAAGGCACCTACTTGTGTTTAGTGGGACTTACAGATGGGGAAACTGAAAGGGTGAGTATTCAAAGAGGGTTCCAGCACAGCCAGTTTATTTCCACAGCACATGGAACTATTATACTACACTGTGGCAAAGAGTAAATGAGGAAATCAATTCATTCCTTTATTTCTCATAATGCCATGTACAATTTTAGGTACTCAACAGGTTTTCTGAAAGGCACTGCAAAAATTACTACCTTTTCTAATAAAGATCTTCAACAGATTCAATCTTTTGATCATTTTCCTTTCAGTATTGCCAGATTGCTCCTTCTATCCCAGGAATCATTTTAGGAGATGCAATTGTAGCTTCTTAAAAAACTACAGGTCTCAACAGAAGATAGAATGGAGTCTTTGGGGACCTCTAGGGGACAGCAAGATAGAAAGTAGCAGAAGTCAAGGCAAGACACTCAGGAAAAGACTTGACCACTTTATTTGTATTGTGTTTGATTTTGTGCTTAAGAGACTGTTAAATTGAAGTAGGGAAGTGTGGCTGCTAAGTCTATTTGGTCTTCTTTTGAATCCCCAAACTCTGTAAATACATCCAGATCCCCAGAGAGAACTTTCCTTTGCTTAAATGTGGATTCCTGGTAAGCTGTAATCCCTTTCCACTGGCCGTGAGCCTTCTACAGACTAAATTTAGAAAAATTAAATTACAACCCAGCCCTGGGGCTCCTAAGATGAAATGTATAGAGAAGAATACCTAAAAACACCAGGGAAAAAGTTACTCAGAGGGAAGTGTCAGGGACCTGGTGATCAATCTCACATGTCTACGATCTGAAAGGCAAAGGTCCTGTTCATTTAGAGAGAAAATGGGACTGCACAAGGCAATTTAGAACCATCAGAGCAATGATAGGGAGAGAAGCCTCATTCTAATTATGCCTCTGTGTTCCAACCAGGCATGAAAGAAATCACAGTCAACCTATTTCAAAGAAAGCCATTCCCAGTGCATGCATCCTCCTCGTGCATGGTGAGGGCCAGTGAGTCAGGGAGGAAAAATACTGGAAAATGATCTTCTTCGATGACTCACAAAGAGGGGGCTGTCCTCGCCTTGTCCTGATGGAAAAATTGTTAGGATCTAAGGAATTAATAAGGAACTGGCAGCCCCTGGCTGGATGTTCTACCCTAAAAATGGGGATTTGTATGTACTTAAGTGGGAGGGGCTGGGCGGCATTCAAGTCTATCCTGGGGGTACAGGGTACTAAGTAGTGCTCTGTCACCAACCTCTCCACAGCACTGTTCTGTGCTATTCAGTGAAATAGTACTAATGTCCAAGTCAACTTAAAATACGCCGCAGATCCTGAACCAAAGTAGTATTTTTTAAATGCCTAATGAGTTTTGTGATAAAGATCTCATTAAAAGGCAAATACAGGAATAGCAGTGTAGCTCAGTAGGGCAGCATGTGTTTGACATGCTTGAGGCCCTGGTTCAACCCCTAGTGCTGAAAAATAAAACAGACAAGATAAAATAAGTGATTTTTTAAAAAAATAAAATGCAAATATAATTGGATATTGGAATTTAAAGAAAATTGTTAGGATTTTTGTATGAGGAAGTGAGGTTTGTGTCAGCATTTTTGGTACCTCAATCTATTCAACAAATATACATTGAGTCTTGAAATAGACCAGGTACTGTCCTAAGCACTGGGAATAGTGTGGTGAATACAACCAAGTCCTTAGCCTCATAGAGCTTATATTTTGGAGGAAAATACCAACGAGTAGTAAGCAGTAATTTTTTATTGAGATAATTGCTATGCAGAAAAATAAACAGAGCTATCTATTGTCATATACAAACTATCTGAACTGTAGTGACTTAAAACAATGACATTATTTTTTGTGATGCTGTGGGTCATGAATTTCAGTAAGGCTCAGCTGGTTGGTTCTTCTGCTCCATGTGGCACCAGTTGGGCTCAATGATTTGCTCCTGTTTGGTTGGTCATGGAACGAGTTGAGAGATCCAGGAGTCACTCATATGTGTGTTATGACTTGGTGGCCTTCCACATGTCCTCTGTCTTCCTCTGTGGTATCTTGCCACTCAGTAATCTGGCTTGGGCTTCTTTGCAGTGTGCCTTCCCCAGACAAAAATAAGTGGAAACTGCCAGGTCTCTTAAAGTCCAGTCCTGGAATGGCACACTGCCATCTCTTCTGCATCCCACTGGTCAGAGCAGGCTAGAGAACCAGCCACGACTCAAGAGTGGGAAAAGACTCCACTTCCTGATGGACAGGATTGATGTGCCCTTAGCCAGAAATCATCTACTAAAGAAAGTGACCATGTTAGATATCACAGCCTTAAGAAATGACATTTAAATAAGGACCTAGATGGAGTGAGGAGTTGAGCTATGGCAAAGATGGATGGGCAAGTGTTTCACACTCTAGACCAAGGGAACAATAGCTATAAGACCTTGAGATGGGAAATTCAAGTCTATTGAAGGATTTAAAAAAAAGTCAAAGAGTTTAAGGATACTAGAAATGTGATTAAGAAAGAATGATCAAAAGCGTAAGTAAGCAGTTAATGAGACAGATAGGCAGTCAGATGAACAGGAGTCTTGAAGGTCATGGTTGGGCCTTTACATATTTTATTCCAAATGTGATGAGATAGTCTCCTAGCAACATAAATAGCTTATGTATCAAAGGACCACAGTGCTGTATGGATAATGGACTAGAGGGGGAAAAGGAGAGTAAGTGAAGTAGGAATACCAGATGGGCGAGGGCTCCTTCAGTCACCCTGGTGAGAGTTGATACTGGCTTAGACTAGG
>RJWT010024513.1:0-16452 GCA_004365215.1 Cuniculus paca | reverse complement strand
TCATAATAGATGCACGTGACAATATGAATATAAACCATAAAAGGCAGAAAAAACTAAGTTTTCCTTTTTTCCCCAAGTCTATCACTTCTAATCATTTCTCGTTTCCCTTCTACTAGCCACCTACACATTGCTAAATGATATATTTTATATCTATTTCAAAACTAACTTTTTTCACTGTTTACTATTCTTTTTACTGGTGCACCCCACCTTTCCTTAAGAACACCCCGGGAGCAATAGCCCGACAGGCACAGCCGCACTTGTGTCCCCTCCCCCGCTGGCCTTGTCCTTTGCACAGGAAGAGGCGGTTTCTACACTGTACCCTCTCTCTTCTCCTCAGTCTCTACCCCCATCACTTTAGAAGTTCTCTTAGTACAGTTAACACAACATACATAAATCTTGACTTCCAGCAGCTACGGGCAGTATTTCCTGACTTCCTGTTTGAGGGAGGGATTTGGATCATCCGCACCCTCTGCTCACCCACTCGCCCCACATTTCTTACTTTATCAAGGCTTCTAGCGGAGCCTCTGCTCCCTAACTGTGCTAAAGTCTCTCTTAGAGATTTTAGTCACTGTAGAACCAAGGGTGTGCTTGGCCCTGAATTTGAGGACTTCACATGTGGCACTTTTAAGAAATACCCAGCATGGGTTGCGATGCAGCTCGTAGCTCAGTGGTTGTGGTTGCCTGGAGGAAAAAGGGAAGGAAGAAGGAGGCGGAGGAGAAAATGAAATACCAGCAAAAAATTTGAAAGAGGGAAGCTGAGGCTGGAGGATCATTGTGAGTTGTGACCAGCCTGGGCTACAAAGGGAGCACAAGGCCAGCCTGAACTGCATAGCGAGATCCTGTCTCAAAAAGACCAAAAAAAAAAAAAATTGAAAGAATGGGAAAGAACTGGTGTCTCGCCAGGCTATAACAAATGTTTTAAATGTATAATGCTTAAGGCTAACAGGTATTGGAGCTAATCTCTAGGCATGTTTACTAGCTGACTCTTTAGGAGGTGGATGCTACTGTAACCTAGCTCAGATCTGACCCAAATACTCCATGCCTTCCTCTTCCTACACCAGGAGGTGCCTTTATCTTTCTACTATGGTCATCCAGCTTCTTTATGAGCCTGCCGATGTCTATCAGTGCTGACAGTGTCCTGCTGAAACCACGCACTGCTGAAATAAACTCTACTCACTAACAGTGTAGTGCTCTCGGCACACTGCCAGATTCTATTTGCTGATATTTTATTTAGAATAAGCATATCTGGCTGGGGATCTAGCTTAGTGGCCTAAGCGCTTGCTTGGCAAGTGCAAGGTCATGAGTTCAATCCCTGGTGCCACAAAAAAAAAAAAAAGAATAGCGTATCTGTACCCATAAAGGAAGTCAGTTTCCCTCCTTATCAGTTTGGGTGTAAGGTTTAGCTAGCGCTCAGCTGTTAACCAGTTGGCCCTGTTTTCTTTTTTCAGGTGGATCATCACCTGAAATTCACACAAATTTTTAAAGCTCTTCTAGGGCTATTGATCTCTTCAAGTTTGTTCCTTTTTGACTTTAGCAGTTTATAACTGCTAGGAAATCAGATTCTCAGGGTTTCACATCTCTTGCCATCAGCTGCACTGTTACTGACTAAACAGATTCTCTGCGTGTGGGTCCTGGCCAGCAGCACCAGCACTACTGGGAATGTACTAGAAATTCAGGTCCTCAAAACCTGCCTGAACCTACTGAACCAGCCACCAGCTGTGTGGTACCCAGCCTACAGGTGACACTGCAGGCTCAAGGTCCCAAAGATAAAGTGAGGCTCTCCACCTACCTGTGCACCAGGACACCCAAACAGGAAAAGGGAAAGTCGTCCCACAGCCGTCACTCACCAGATCATCCCTTCAAACAGGTTGTGGATGACGAGATGTGACTGGGTTACAACAATCAGTAGCGTCACATGAGTCCAGCCAAACTGCAAAGGGAGAAAGATAAACTCTACCCATCAAGTTTACCTTGACGTTAACTTCAAATAACAACAGAAAAATGCTGAGAAACAGGAAAAACATCTGCTGCTGTGCCTCACTGACCGGAAGTGACAAGTGCACAACGTGACTCCAGGAGTAGTGATCTGTGTTCTCCACAGTAAGAATCCAGCAAAAGCAGGGCCGGGGCCGGGGATGTAGCTAAGTGGCACAGTGCCTGCCTGGCAAGCACAAGGTCCTGAGTTCAATTCCCAGTACCACAAAGAAAAAAAAAGCAGGGACGGTGCAGCCAGTCCCGCTGTGCTCTGAAGCCGGGGTACCCTTTATTTTCTTAGCAAAGAGATGCTCTCAGGCTGAGGCAGGGAACGGGCAGCACCAGCTGATCAGCCAGACTGCAGTCTGTGGGAAAGTCTGAAGCCAAAGCCCGCTCCCAGGAGCCACCAGCAGCCCCTGGTGCAGACTGCTTGGGGGGAGAAAGGCAGCAGAGACTGGGTCTGGAGGGGTACAGGGCTGCAACCTACACGGACACTCTTGCTTCGGGCTCTAGGTTCGATGAGCACACAGAACGGGCCGCTCCCTGGAGTTCTGATTGGTCACAGAAAGCATGAGGGGCCTGAGGAACCTCTGCAGACCTCCATGTCAACCAAAGTCCCCCCACCCCCACGCACCTACACACACGCTCTCCTTACCATGTAGAACTGCAGTCGATAATGCTTCTTGACCAGGCTCAGTACAAACATGCAGAACCCTAGTGAGAGGAAGGAGAGAAGGGGAGTGAATCACATTCAGCATCGCATCTTTCTGCTACTCCTTTCCTTCAGCTGTGTTTAGCAGTCCTCTCACTCACGTCTTCGCGGCAGTTACCCAGTGCATATTCAAAGCCCAGAGGAGAGAAGCTAGTTATCCAGATAAGCAATCAGAGAGAAAACTATCACAATAGCCCTGCTGGTTTCAGCTCTAGATCATAGAAGAGCTCAGAAGGATTAAGTTTCTCTTCCCCTGAGGTTCACAGTCTTTCCAAATCCAAATCCAGTAAAAGGCCCACCCCTCTGCAGTGTCTCCCAAGGCTGCCTCCTAAAATGACTCCATCAGGATAATTTGTCTCTGGTCACACTGTAGTCTTTGACAATAAGACAGTCAGGACAGGATCATGCTCTGCTGTCCTCCTGGAATGGTGGGAACTCAAGGACAGGTGGACAGACGCCTCGTCTCCACACCTGTTCCCCCTCAGTCTCTAACTCTCTTAGTAGAGCGTTACTACGGAGCCAGGTACAGAGGCGCACACCCGTAACCCCATCACCCTGGAAAGCTGAGGCAAGAGGATCACAAATTCAAGTTCAGCTGAGGCAATTTAGCAACTTACTGAGACCCTACCTCAAAATAAAAAATAAAGGAGGGCTGGGGATGTAACTCAGCATGATTGAGGCTGGATTCAATCCCCAGTATTAAAAAAAAAAGGGAGGGGGGCGAGTAGCTACTACAGTTTAACATAAAATAAAGCTGCCAGCTCACTCCCTGCATAGTCAGAATTAGCATCACAAAACTTTAACCAAGAAATTCCCCAATTCTCCCTAGTATAATCCAAGCCCTCAGGAGGCTGAAGCAAGAGGATCGCTGTGAGTTGGAAACCAGCCTGAACCACATAGCAGGACTCCATCTCAAGAAACAAACAAGCAAAATTCCCCAACTCCTATTCAACGAACAAAAGCAATACAGACAGGAGAAAAGTAGAAGAATTCAACGCGCACCTGTTAGATAGAGGGTGAAGGAAATGAACCGGTGGTATTTACTGAGAATCCGCAAAGGCTCTTCTCTCTGGACCAGGGTGAAGAAGTAATCCGTCACCGTCTCACCATAGAAGAAATAGTTTACGCACAGCAGAAAGTACCTGGAGGTGAAGACAAGGCAGAGCTGGGGGAGCATGCAGGCTTTCCTCCAAGCAAGGCCGCCACACAGCCTGGAGGACAGGACAGAGAGCAGAGGCCATCCCGCCTCCAGAGCCCAGGGCAACGTGCAAGGGACCTTGGCTCCCTGCTCCGGGCCGACCCCGTGCGTAGAAGTCAATCTAGAAACCTGTGTAGCTTTCTTTCACACTTCCTGTCACACACTTGGGACTCAGTTTTCACCCCTGTAGTGGTGTCCCACAGCTAACCTGAGGGCTCTCCCAAACATACCCCATGTGCCTCCATCCCCAGGCCCGTGTCCACTCTCCCCACAGGACTCTGCTCTCCCATCCCAGGTCCACTCCGGCTCTGCCTCCTGCCTGCTGACTCCTGCTTCCGGCTGGCCAGGAACGCCCTCTCCACTCGTCCTTTTTTTTTCCCACTCATCACTCAAATACCATTGTCTCCTTAGAACTTCCTGGGACCTAGCATACCCTACCACCCCAATTTCTTTCTGCAGCAGGACATCACCCTTTTGGAAGCCTGCTCTGCTGGGAGCCTTTCACCGCATTACTCTGCACCTGTTTCCATCCTCGCTCCACTGGACTCTCACGAGGGGAGACGCCTCCACGATGCTTCCGAGTACAGGACCGTGCAGACCCCAACCCACAACACGAATCCCAAGGCAAGGAAGAGAATGGGAAACTTCTCATTCCCGTTTTTATGAATTATGAAGCTTAAAAATTCCCATACTGGGTTTATTTTGTCATATGGGAGAAAAGCTGCTTTGGAAAGTGACCACGGCCAGGGGTCAGGCCTCCTGAGTGTTAACAAAATTTATAACACAGCTGTCCAGCTACAGAGCAGCCACAAGAGAGACCTGCTCCACCTGCAGGCTGGGAGGCATCCTGCACAGTTGGGTGATGGGGAGCATTGTGGGAAAGGTGCCTGGCCATGTCAGGTCCATGGGGCATAAATGCTGTCCAGCCTGCTAAGTCACGAGTCAGTCCCTGTGTTGAGCACAGTGCAGTGGGTCTCTCTGTTGCCCCAAGTCTCCTCAGCACTGTGCAGTGATCTGAAAACAGTGTGGTCTACGAAACAGGTCAGGAAGGGGTCTCAGATCTCATCGGAGTCAGGGTTCTACACTTGCTTTTGCTTTAAGGTGGCTAAGTCCTTTTTGAGGGAAAGGAGAAAGCCGAGTTTCTCTGGAGGAGCCCACATCTGTGCTTTTAGTCTCATCCTGCCCACATGTGCACCCTGGGCACTTCCACGCAACTAGGGCTCCAACACCACAGTCTAAAACTGACAGCTGAAGCCGGGCCTGGTGGCACACGCCTGTAATCCCAGCACTCGGGAGGCCGAGACAGGAGGATCGTTGTGAGTTCGAGACCAGCCTGGGCTACAAAGTGAGCTCAAGGCCAGCCTGAATGGCATAGTGAGACCCTGTCTCAAAAAAAAGACAAGGGCTGGGGATTTAGCTCAGCAGCCTAAGCGCCTGCCTGGCAAGCACGAGGTTGTGAGTTCGATCCCCAGTGCCGCAAAAAAAAAAAAAAAAAATGCTGAATTTCAACCAGGTGTTTCAGCAACAAGGAAACCATGTTCTAGAGACAGAAACCCCAGCACCAAAACCTGACAACCCCAGGCAACTCTAGCAGGATACTAGGGCAATAATACAGCATATAAAACCTACAGATCTAGAAGGCAGGCAGAGTCAAATGCCACCCTTACCATGTAAGTCTACAGATTCCAAGTACCAAGGCTCGCTGCTCACAGAGGCAGCTCCTCTGGGCTCTTCTGCAGAAGATCCCTGCCTCCTAGTAAGTCATGAAGACTCCTCAAAGGCAGCCACACAGTCCGGCTTGCTCACGGCACCATGCAAGTCTATGCAACCACTGCACCTCTGCCCACATCCCTGCAAATACCTGCCACAAAACACGCATCACGACAGGTACCAAGGCAGCTTACCAGCTCAGGGTCCTGAACCAGGGCAGGTCATAGGAGTGGTAGACATTGTAGCCGATAGTGATGATCTCGTGGAAACACTTAATCTGAACACACATCACCTGCAAAACATGGAGGAATCAGAGCAGTCTTCTCATGATCTTTGGGACCAGAAACCAATCAGGTCATGAGCCTTTAAGAAAACCATTATATGTAAGAAAAATTTCAGTCCTACGCTGAGGTTGTGCTCTCTGTCTTTTTTCTCTTTCATACCACCCCCATGGCAATGGAGTCCTTTATGCCACACACACAAGACCTGGTTTCTCACAACAAAATATGCAGCCCTATATTCCTATCAACTTTTTATCCTAGAACCTCCCAAGACTCAACCAACAACCCCCTTCTTTTCTTCACTGGGGACTGAACCCAGGGCCTTCGCACTGACTATATCCCAGCCCTTTCTAAATCTTTTCTAAATTTTAAAGGCTCCCCCAAGTTGCCCAAGTGGGGCTTGAACGTGCAGCCCTCCCTGCCTCCACCTCCCACAGTGCTGGGGTTACAGGCATGCACCACCCTTTCCCCTTGAGACTCTGGATGTACACATGTGAAAGGCCCCACTACTCCGCTCAGCAGTCAGCTGCGGTGGCCTGGCCCCATCCACGACTACAGCGAACCCTTTCCCGTCCTCATTGCGGTTCAGGAAGGTTTATAATTATAACCCCATGGAGAAGTTATTGGAATTCTAATCAGTTCATTCCATCTACCACTTCCAGTGCAACCCATGGCGAGAAGAAAGACACTGAGACATATATACAGTTGTGGGGAGCCAAGGGGTCCTAAGTCCAGCCTAGATGGTGGTTCATCAGAACAAAGGCCTCGACCCAGAGCCCTTCCCAGGTTTTACTGATCCTCCATGAGGGGAGTGGCTTGGGGGTGAGTGGCAGGGACAGTGGCGGGAAATACATGACTGCTATGACTTCCTTGAGCTGGGCTAGGTAGGAGGTCTGAGATCACCTCTGTGATAAGCAGAGGGCAAGAAATGCAGAGAGAGCAATCCCCATAACAACTGAGATAATAGCTAATAATTTGGGGTCGGTGCTTCAGTTGTGATGTGCAGTCCTTTTTGCCCTGGGAAGTCACAGCCTCTTTCTCGAAGCTCCGTCCCAGCTGACAGCGTGGAGCACGGCTCTCCATCCTGCCTGGCTCAACCACGTATTTGGGGAGTCACTGGGTGGGGTAACACTGACCTGTCGCTTTGCCTTAGAGATTATACATCAATTCCTCAGCCAGCCCAATTTGCATTGCTTAAAGCCATTGAAGGAATAAAGAAATAACCTAGCCAGCTCTGTACTTATCAGTACATAGAGAGAGGGCCAGGTTTATCCAAAATGGAGAGAGTTGTTCCTCTTTTCAAGGAGAGTCAAGGAGAGTCATCTCTGTGGTTCCTCACACACGACAGTGGGAAGATCCAGGGCAGCTCTGTGCATGGTGACTTCCTAATGAAAGCTCTAAACCCATGAGTGAGACTCCAGGGAACAAGACAGGAGTCAACAAAGACACAGGCAGGGTCACAGCTTAATTAAACATCTGGAATAACAAATTCAATTTTAAAAACAAAGAGACCTCCTTAGCCACAACTGGCCTACATTAGTTGGTTACTGCAAGATGAGAAGTCACAGATGGCCTGAGGCAGCCATGTCCAGGGGGGACAGGAGCCCTCAGATTCCCACACCCTGGCACTGACAGCCAGTCCCACGGGAGACACTGATGGCAAAAGGAAACTGGCAGGCAGACAGCACTTACGATCATCATTAAAACCATTGGTCCCAGGTAAATGATGATGAAGAAAAATGTGATCATGGCCAAAGTCAGGATGCCTCTCACCCACCAGTTCTTCCATCTGTGAAAGCAGAGGAAGGAGGAAATACAGTTAGCAGCCTAAAGAGCAGAAGGAGACCCGGAAGCAGACCCAAAACACCGGGCCCTTCCTGAGTCTGCAGGCCCTCACCAGTCTTTCTCAGAGCCCCGCTTCCCCGGGACGGAGGCACCTCAGTGGACTGAAGGGAGCAGGGCCTCAACGCGGAGGTGCCCCCAACACCACACTCAGCAGCTGCTCCACTGCCCACAGAAATACAGCCCCGGGAAAAATCACAACCCAGGGAGATGGAGCACCCTCTGCTTCCGCCTGACTCAGAGGGTTCCCGGGCTGTGTGGGTCTGAACAGGAGATCAGGAGCGCTTCCCCACAGTGGGATGCCACACTGCGCTGCCTGCATCTTCACAGTGACCGTGACAATACGTGTTAGGCAAAGAAGACGACAGCAATCACGGATATGTTTAAGGACTTTGCACACACTAACTCATTTGATCCGCAAACATAACTGGCTTTCAAAATTTGTCCTTTTAAATAGATTTTCCTTCACATCATATCTGTACATACCTCACTGAGGACATGGAGGCACGGGTCACACCTCTCGCAAACAGTGAGGCTGGGATTCGAATAGGGGTCTGCTCCCCACTCTCTGCCCTTTTCCCCTACACAACACAGCCTCCCAAAGGGCAGGCTGGCAGGACACTCGGGGTCTCATCGCACAGCAGGTGTGAGAAGGACCAGCTGCTCCAGGGCCCGAGTTTGCTCCCTGGGTTCACCTAAGCCGAGACGCTGCCCAGTTCTTCCTGGAGAACTTACGGAACCATTCACAGTGGACACCTGCAGAAAAGTGAGGACTAAATCTTGAACCAGAAACCCTAAGACTCTAAGTCTCCCATGCACCTGGTCACAGCGCAAGGCCCTGCGAGCACTCGCATCAAGAAGCCAGGTTACCGTGAAGACAAGTTGGAGAGGGCCCTGTTGAGGACCTCCGGGGTGTTGTCCACGGGGGCGGGCGGGGCAACCAGGTCAGCTCGGCTCTCACTGTCTGAGGCGGTCTCTCCATCGACCTTCGCTTCTGACTCCAACTCCTACATGGTGGAAACACAGAAGGAGAAAAGGTCAAAAACACCATGTAGATTATTGGGAAGCCTAAGCCTGTCATGAGTGCCCTGTGGGACAAGACCCCAAACAAGGCCGGCACTGTCAGATGACAGAACGGACGCAGCCCTGACAGGTGCCAAGGCGGCCGCCTCCACTAGAGCAGAGGTGCGCATGCACGCCACGCACGCTCTGCTCCATCCCAGCGGGCGGAGGATGCGGAGGAGAGGAACGGCTCATCTGTAGCCACAGAATGCAGAAAGGAGACCGGCACTGGGTTCCTGCGGGCAGGCATCTCAGGCTTGCACCCCAGCGCTAGGCGGTCAGCACTCAGGGAGATCCGCCCACCCTACAGCCCTCTCCACCAACGCCGGGACTGCTCAGGGTCAGCCTCTGTTCTGCCGTGCCACGCTGTGGACTATGAGCACTGCCACAGCACCCAAGGGCACTCTCAGGGGCAGCTGGGCATGCAGGCTCTTGCTCCATGGGCCAGTTAATGCCACCATGCCCCCAAGTCCAGAGCATGACTTCACAAGAGCAGCAAGTTGATGTCTGACCACCTCTTGGAAGAGCCTGTTAAATATGTATACGAATGCAGAAACGGTCACATTATTTTGTTTGTTTTGTTTTGTTTGTGACAGGGTCTCACTATGCTGACCTTGAAATCACTATGTAGCTGAGGCTGGCCTCGAACTCACGGCAATCCTCCTGCCTCAGCTTCCTGAGCGCTGGGATTACAGGCGTGTGCCACCATGCCCAGGACAGTCACATTTTTTAAAATGAACTAAATCTGAATGTCCCTGGTGACTAACACGTTTATTAGCCATTTCAGTATCTTCTTTCGTGAAGTGTCTGTCAATGTCATTTTTTTCTCTTTGCTAATTTGCACATTTCTTAAATGTTCACTAATATATTTTCCCAGCCGCGTGTCCTGTTAACCCTCAGACTTCCTCTCAGCATTGGCCACAAGGGGGACTCTCTTGAAATTGTCTCCCCGCAGATCATAAGCTCCCTACAGACAGGACTATGCCCTCTTGCTCTCGTCATTCCTCCACGCCTGGCCTGCAGCAAATGCTGACTAACGGATGGAAGGAAAGAGGAGACGTGAATCCCAAGGTGTGGTGAGCACAGGCCCGGCCCCATGATGAGATCCTAACAGAGAGGCTGGTGCGACAGCTGACACAAGAGACAGCCGGCTTCAGTAAAGGGCTGGTGCAGATGGTCTCCCAGCAGGGCTGGATGGCTCTGGGCAAATGCCCGGAGCGCCTGTGTACCTCAGTGTCCTCCCCTCATCAAAGGGGCCCGGAGAGAAGACCCAGTTCCACTCAGAGCTGTGTCCTACTCCACCTCCCCTGAGGTTCTGAAACGCATTGACCCATCCAGGACTGCCCTCTCCATTAGAAGGGACAAAGACCAGGTGTTCAGAACAGCTTTCCGTCTCCTGCTTTGACATCTACACTCACCGCCCATGGCCGCCACGGGTGTCAACGTGAGAATGTGCAGGAAAAGCCACTTTGCCCCTAAACCTTGACGTCAAAATGTGTGCCTGGGCCCAGCGAGGTTCCCAGGGCCGCACCCCAGGCGCATCTGGAAGCCACAGGAACTGAGCCCGCACGCAGAAGCCCGGCACAGGTTATTTTTAACTTCTCTTTCCTGTTGTCAAGGAGACTCACAAAGGCTGCCGGGTCCTCAGCAGAAAGGGCAGGCAGCCCGGCAGCCTGTAGCCAGAGGGAAGAGAGGTACCTTGAGGCGCAGTGTAGTAGAAGGACACAGAGACCTCTTGTGAGGACGCTGCTGGCTGCTGTTATTACCAAGACTTTAGGGTGACAGCAACGAACAAGTACGAAATGCCTAAGAGCCCAAGGGAGCAAGCCTGAGAGAGATGAACTTCCTCGGCTTTCGCTGCCTCTGCGTGAGCGACTTCATGTTCCTGGGGCCCCACCGAGGTCCGCTGAGTGTGCATCTTCAGAGCCAGTACCTGGAGGAGCCCCGCTCAGACCTGAGAGACCACCACCCGCCCATCAGCAGAGACACAGCCAAACAGGAAGAAGGGGTGGGTCCCTGCGAGGGACCACCAGGACGGCACTGGCCAGGGGAGGAGACCAAGTGAGAGACCCTGGAGGCCCGTGGCAGAGATTTCCACCTGGGGAAGCGGCAGCTTTTGATGCTTGGGTGAAGGAAGCTGGTGCTGGGAGCAGCTCCCACAGCGGCCTGGACGGCGGCAGGGACCTGGAACTCAGTTCCTGTGCAGAAGAAAAGCAGCGCACGCTAGACATGAATCAGGGGTGCTGAGTGCCCATTGGTCTCCTCCTCTCGGGAACGGGAAAGCAGGCAGATGTCCAGGCGATGCTGCTGCCACAGGCCAGCTCCAAGCCCATCACCCTCGGCACAGGCCCGTCATCTCCGGCCTTCCTGGTGGGAAAAGGACTGTCTGTCTCAGACGCTGAGGAGACGAATGCAGTGTGAACAAAGTCTGTGTCTCCTCCTGCTGCAACACACAGGACAGGAGCCCGAGACCCTTCGACACCTACGCCCGGAACCTGCGCACCTTCCCCAGGAGGGCGGACTGCGGGAAGAACAGGGGTCTGGGCCCAGCTGGCCTCAGGTACTAAGTATCTGAGTATAGCACCTGCCTGCCTGGCTTCCCAACTCAAAAACAAGCCCTCCCCAGGCCAATGTGTGAAGTGGCGACTGAGACACACAGGCACCTGCAGCAGCGACGGCACACTCCCTCCCGGGGGGTGCAAGCAGCCCAGCGTGCGGGGCTGGGAGGAAGTAAGTATTAGAACTTACTTCTACTTGCTCTCGTCCTCCTTCCCTGGCCTGCCCTGTAAGGGACGCATGAGCACACGCGCACACCTTAGTAAGGATCTGTAAACTAGCGCACTTGGGAAAAGCATCACACGTGTCAGGGCCCGAGGGGTGCCTCCCCACCATCGCACTGGCAGTGCCTGGAACGTAGCAGGCACCCAAAGATTTGCTGAGCAAATGCGCTAATTAATTCTACTTGATCTATTGTGGGCCCAACAGTCCAGACTACACCTTAAGCCTAACACACCCACTCTAGCTTCCAGCTCCTGCGCCCGGCATGTGCCCTGCGCACCCTGCCTGGCAGCAGCCCCGGCAGCAGGGCCAGGCAGGTGCCCACTGCTCCCGCCCTCCCTGATGCACTGCGGGCAGAAGGGCCCAGCTCTGGGACCAGCACAGTGCAGCAGGGCGAGGCTGCCCTGCCTCTGCAGACCGTCTCAGCCTGCTCCCAGGCGCCCCTGCTCCTTCCTTCCTTCCCTCCTTGCAATCCCCAGGGCTCCGAACAGAGGCTGAGCGGGGTACTGATTGCATCTCAACCACCGCCCATCCTACAGCAGTGGCTCAGCCATTTCCGGGGGTGGTGATGCTGATGTAAACAGGAAACAAGCGCTGCTCTAAAAGGAAGCGTGGGGCTCCTCCTGAGGAGCACAGGTCCTCTAGGGAAAGGCAGAAGCACTTAGGGTGTTGGCACACGGACGGTCCTCGATACCAGTAAGAGCCAGCAGCACTTGGGGAAAATTCATACACAGCCTTCCAGGGCCTCTCGGCCAGCCCCACCCAACTCAACCTGGAGCTCAGAACTGCACCGAAGCCCGCCTTCCACAGGCTGAGAAGAAAGTGAGGGCGGGCCAGGGGACAGAGGTGTCAAGGACAGGCTCTTCCCAGGGAGGGACCGAGCTCAGAAGGCCACGACCTGTATCTCCAGGTGAACACCTGCTGTTTGGCGTGCACCCCACTGTCAAGACTTCCTCACCGCCTGCCTTGGCCTTACGAAAGCTTCATGGGCAGCAGCGTCTGAAGCCTTCTTTGAGCTCGCCAGCTGGTATCAAGGCCCACTCTCCTACCTTGACAAATCTCAAGACTGCGGTGACACCACAAATGGAGACGGCCAGGGCAGGATGGAGGCCCTTGGCATTATGCCAGCTGGGGTCAGGCAGGTGGGACTCACCCTGCCCCATGCCTATTAATTTACAGATGCAACTGCATTTTGTACCCACTGAAACTTTAGAAAATTTATATATTTAAAAAAATCCACTTCTGGGCTAGCTTGGGGGTGCAGCTCAGTGGCAGAGCACTTGTCTTGCATGTGTGAGCCCTGGGTTCGATCCCCAGCTCCACAAAACCAACAGTGACTTCTGACAGCTCACTTAACTAATGCTCTTTCTTCCCCACTTCACAGGTAGACCTTCAGGAAGAGCTGTCAACACCCCAGTGCCCGCCCTGACTATGTACCACTCCTCAGACCACAGCCACCCCGCCTCCTCCCCACGCGTCCCACAGAAGGGCCTCTCGTCAGCCAGCGATGACCTCATCCCTGAGCCCACTGGGACCCCAAGTCCTCGCCACACTCAGTCGCTGCAGCTTCGTATGGCTCTGTCAGAAGCCTCCACCTTGGGGCAGCACACCTCCTGCTTTCCTGCCTGCCTCTCTGCTCAGGCCACTTTGACAGCCCTTCTTCAGCTGGCCTTCTCTTCCTCAGCCTGCCCTTCACTTAAGCGTCCCTCAGGGACTGGTGCCCAGCTCCCCTGTTCAATTACTGCCCACTCTTCCCAAGTAATCTCATTCATTCTCATAAGCACTGAGGCTCGAACCCAGGGTCGGGCACGGGCCAGGTAAGTGCTGTGCCCCGAGCTACACCCCAGCCCTCAACTGTCTCGTCCCGAGCCGAAGACTCACAGCCAAGAGCCCCCTAGATGTCTCCACAGATACCTGAGATTCTCCGCGTGTCCTGCACCAAATTCATCATTTCTTCCACGACTCTCCTCTTCCTACTTCAGGTCCTATCTTAGCAAATAATACCCTTTTCCTCTGAATTTTCAAGCGAAACCTGTGGGTGTCACCCTCAGTGGCTCCTCCCCCAGCCTCTAGATCTTTCCGTCTCAAACCATTAACGCTACCTCCAAAACCACTTCTGTAGGAGACCGGATAATGAGAATCAAGACCTAACTCACCTTTTCTTTGGGAACAAAGGAGAAAAACAGCGAGCTGTGCTCCTGTGGCAACACGCGGGCGTGCTGGCCCCTCGCGGGATCCAGGGGAGGCACCACAGCCTCGACCCGGTGGTACCCCGGAACGTGCTGCAGGTAACCGGAGGCAGGTGACCCTTCCACTGCCCTAACTGCCTGCTCCCATGTCTAAGTGAATAAAAGCGAGGTGAGCCAGACACGCAGAGCTTTGTCCACCAGAGGCACGAGTCCCCTGGCCCCTCTTTCAAAATTACCTCTGGGTCTTGTCTTTAATCTCTGTTTGCTCCACTGTTAGGCGCGCCTAGCGGGTTGGTTTCCTGCACACTGCAGCCCCAGTCACTCCTTCCCATCACCTCTGCGACTCAACTCCAACGTCATCCCTCCCCCAGGTAACTGCAACAGCCCAGATGGCCGCCTGCCCTCAGCGACCCAGTGCCCCAGAACAGGTCTCAGCGCTTTCAAGTAGAGTACAGGCCCTTTTGGCACTAGAGTCTCATCCAGCTTTCCAGCCTGTCTCTCACAGCCCTGTAACACCACACTCGGGAGGCAGAGGCAGAAGGCCAGCATGGGCTACATAGCAAGACCCTGTCTCAAATAAATAAATAAATAATCTACAGCAGAACCTTTACTAACACTGTATAAAGCACTCTAGGGTGGGGTTTCCCTGTGTAGTTCAGGCTGGCCTTGAACTCATGGCTATCCTCCTGCCTCAGCCTCCCGAGTGGATTACAGTCATGCAGCACCACGCCCAGCTCCCCTTCTTTCTTAGACATTTGTGGCCAAATGAAGCCTAACGATGGAGATTCAAAAAGAAAATACATGATTTGTGTATCTGAGAAAGTGTTTGAAAACAGGGAGAAAGCTACCATATGACCCAGCTATTCTACTTCTGGGTACTTATCCAAAGGAAGCAAAATCAAGTATTTCAAAGAGACAGCTACCCACAGTCCTGTTTATAGCAGCACTGTTCACAACTGAGATATGGAAGCAACTGAGGTGTCTGTCAACAGGTGAATGGATAAGGAAAAAGTGGCACGCACGGAATCAGAGGACGCTAGTCTAAGTGAAACAAAACAGGCACTGAAAGACAAATCCTGCATGTTCTCCCGTGTATGTGGAAGCTAAAAAAGCTGACCACACTGAAACACAGAGTAGAACGGCAGTCAGCAGAGGCCAGAAAGGATGAGGGGAGAGAGGCATGGAGGAATTCACCCGAGGAATGGGTTCTCATGTTCCACAGCACAGCAGGGTGGCCACAGAGTGCAGCAATTATTTTGTATTTCAAAAGAACTAGAAGAGAGCAGAGGTTCCCTAAGAAACGATAGCTAAGGATGATTACACACAGCACACATGCATCAAATGATCACACCCACTCTATAAGTATGCACGATTATGAAGTCAATTTAAAAAAAAAAAAAACAGGAAGGCGGAGGCTGCTGACATTGAGCTTTTAGGAATGTGGACCTTTTCGACTCAAATGCAGCACTGGGTCCCAACCTCTGCACAACCGCCAATCTCATCTACTCAACCAGTGGTGGTGAACCTATGGCACGCGTGCCACAGCAGGCTGTTTGTATCACTGAAAGCTCTAAAACGTTTGCCATCACTGCCCTAGGCCGACAGTCTGCCTGACAAGGAAGCAACAGCACTCATCTTTGCCCTAACACTCCCGTGCTCATCCATCAAAGCCTCTTTCTGGAGCAGATGCACCTATCTGCTGAAACAATAACACAAACTATGACCAGAAACAGCTCAGGAAACACCATCCACTGAGAAGGCATAATTCACTCGTTAATTAATTAGCCCTCTGCCCCTCACTCAATTCTAATGATGAGGCCTAGAAGGGGTCTCTTGGGTTCTCTACCAGTTCCCAAGTTGGGCTCTCCACTTAGTATCTAGGGGAAAATGGATCTATAGACTTACTGGGAGAGGAAGTTAACTTTTTTCACTCAATTTCCTCCTTATATCTGCTTAGGCTCTTCAAAGGGAGTATGTCAACTATTACCAAAAGAGCTAATGAAACAGGAAAGCAAATCATATTTGCAATCTCAAAAGTGGGTTCAGGTATACTCCTTAGACCTGTGCCAAAAAAGCAAACTGGGCCAGTGTATCAGTGCACGCCTATAATCCCAGCATTTGGGAGGCTGAGGCAGGAGGATCACTGTGAGTTCAAGGCCAGCCTGAACT
The DNA here is from genome assembly GCA_004365215.1 of Cuniculus paca. Classification (NCBI taxonomy): domain Eukaryota; kingdom Metazoa; phylum Chordata; class Mammalia; order Rodentia; family Cuniculidae; genus Cuniculus; species Cuniculus paca. The sequence continues at coordinate 537 of RJWT010024513.1, read as the reverse complement.
ACACAGTAAGACCCTGTCTCAAAAATAAAAAATAAAGTAAAATAAAGTGGATGTGGAGGGAAAGTCCGATTTCCTTACATGAAGAGCCCCTAAATGATAAATTCCTCAATAGTGCTTATGTTGTAGTCAGAGTTTGCAAGGAGAACAAGACAATACAAGACACATAATTTATAGTATTATTTTATAATGGTCACCCAAGGAATCAAATACGAAAAGTGCAGAAAATCTGTCCACACACTAAGACCCAAGGAATTCAGCCAAGGGCCTGGATACCACAGCAATGACCTGCATGAGTCCAGCTGAAGACCTACAGCCCACGACAATGCCTCCCATGAATCTACCTGGAGCCCTAGAACCCATGACAATGACTGATGCAAGTCTTCTTCATGGATCTGTGCTGGGAAGGTCCCAAGGTCAGTGGTGGAAACTAGAAAGTCTATGCAGGATGCAGGATCTGTGCCAGGAGGCTGAGGGTTCTGCACTGGAGCCAGGAAACAACACTCAAAGTAAGAACCAGAACTCCCCCAAAAAGTACCA